>WNWK01015215.1:0-48593 GCA_009830355.1 Cherax destructor
CAGCCTGTATAGTGTTAAGAAAACTGTCATATTGATACCTCTCTTCTTCACCCCAGTCCACAGTTGATAAGTGTTCTCTAAGTCCATTATAATCTGCTAAGCGAAAATCTGGGACCATTACTGAATTATCCCTACTATCATACATCCATTCAATGCTAAAGGTAATTGACTTGTGGTCGCTTGAGCCGAGTTCCTCTGTAATTTCTAAATTATTAACAAGGGTTTCCTTGCTTGCCAGAACCAAGTCAAGTAGGTTATTTCCCTTGTAGGTTCTGTTACAAACTGCTTCAAAAGCAATCCTGAACTACTTCTAAAAGTCGTTAGATTCTAAATTCCTGTCATGAAATTCCAATCAATCTGACTAAAGTTAAAGTCCCCTAGAATTACTACGTTATCGTGTCTTGTGGCCTTAACAATTTCCTCCCAAAGTAGTCTCCCTTGTTCCCTATCTAAGTTTGGAGGTCGGTAAATCACGCCTAAAATCAATTTTTCACACCCCTCTGAAAATTCTATCCAGACAGACTCTGTATGTGTTAATTCAGACTTTATACCCGTTTTTATGCAACAATTTAAATGATCACGGACATAGAGTGCCACCCCACCCCCTTTCCCGATACTTCTGTCTACTTGGAACAATTTAAAACCCTGAATGTGACATTCGGCAGGCATGTCCCGATTTTTCATATTAAACCATGTTTAATGGGAGATTTTAACTTTAGACAAATTGATTGGAACAATGTGACAGGTAATCTCGAGTCTAGTGACTTTCTTGATACGGTTCAGGATTGTTTTTAAAACAGTTTGTGACAGAACCAACTAGAGGTAGCAACTTGCTTGATTTGGTTCTTGCCAACAAAGAATCACTAATTAATAATCTTGAGGTTAATGAAGAGCTTGGGGAAAGCGATCACAAATCACTTAGCTTTAATATATCATGGAATTACCCAGGTAACTGCAATCAAGTCTCAGTTCCAGACTTTCGTGTTGCCGACTTCATGGGGCTGAGAAATTACCTAGGTGGGCTAATTGGGATGACCTGACTATGGGTCAGGTAGGTGGTTTTGGTGCCAATATGACGTTTTTCAGAGCGTAGTTCTAGCTGCCCAGACAACCTTTGTTCCAAGTAGGAAATTAGATCTAACAAAAATGATCCTAAATGGATGAACAATAGATTAAAACATCTCATTGGCCAAAAGAGAGGCATATATAGGCGTATCAAAAGAGGGGATGGACAGATAAGAAATCAATATTTTCAATTAAAGAGAGAAATATAAAAAGGAATAAGAAAAGCAAAAAGGGATTATGAGGCTAAGGTCGCAAGGGATTCGAAGACTAACCCAAAAGGGTTCTTTCAGGTATACAGAAGTAAGATTAGGGACAAGATAGGCCCACTTAAGAGTAACTCAGGACAGATCACGGAGTGATAAGGATATGTGTGAAATTTTCAATACTTACTTCCTTTCAGTTTTTACTCAGGAAGATACTAGCGGAAGATAATAGACTATTCTCGATTAGGGTAACTAGTGACATGTAGATGAATGGTTCAGAGAACCGACAAGTTGTTAAATTAGACACATATGCAACACTTGGGTATCTTTATTGAGGAAACGTTTCGCCACACAGTGGCTTCATCAGTCCAATACAAAGTAGAAAGGTGTAAGGAGAGGAGGAGTTTGAGGTTATCAGTCCCTCGGCCTGGAGTCGATGTGTTCAGTCCATCAATCTTGTTACAAGTGTAGCACAAGGCCGTAGAGGTGGCTTATATGCTGTAATCAGGTGAGATGCAGCAGGAGGAGGCAGGTCATAGTGGTATCAACCACTAGTCGAAGTAAGTCCTTGTCCAAAGGTTTGGACAAATGTTGAAGAATCCCTTTGTATCAAGATCCCAAGAAGTTGCTGTGTCAGACAGGATGTAGATGAATGGTTCAGAGAACCGACAAGTTGTTAAATTAGACACATATGCAACACTTGGGTATCTTTATTGAGGAAACGTTTCGCCACACAGTGGCTTCATCAGTCCAATACAAAGTAGAAAGGTGTAAGGAGAGGAGGAGTTTGAGGTTATCAGTCCCTCGGCCTGGAGTCGATGTGTTCAGTCCATCAATCTTGTTACAAGTGTAACACAAGGCCGTAGAGGTGGCTTATATGCTGTAATCAGGTGAGATGCAGCAGGAGGAGGCAGGTCATAGTGGTATCAACCACTAGTCGAAGTAAGTCCTTGTCCAAAGGTTTGGACAAATGTTGAAGAATCCCTTTGTATCAAGATCCCAAGAAGTTGCTGTGTCAGACAGGATGTAGATGAATGGTTCAGAGAACCGACAAGTTGTTAAATTAGACAAGTTGTTAAATTAGACACGTTTCGCCACTGTGTGGCGAAACGTTTCCTCAATAAAGATACCCAAGTGTTGCATATGTGTCTAATTTAACAACTAGTGACATGGTCCTCAGACATATAGAGACATAGAGAGAAATTAAAACCTAACAAATCCCCAGGCCCTGATGAACTGTTTGCAAGAGTTTTAAATGGAATGTAAAGAGGAACTTAGCAAACTGGCATAGTGCCAGACAAGTGGAAAAGGGCAAATGTAATACCTATTTACAAGGCAGGTGACAGGTCCTTAGCTTCGAACTATAGACCAATAAGTCTTACCTCCATAGTTGGTAAATTTATGGAATCAATAGAAGAATGGAAGAATGACTAAGTTCAAAGAAGAATGACTAAAATGATTTACAGTATAAGAAATCTCCCGTATGAAGATAGACTTAGAGCATTGAATCTCCACTCTCTGGAGAGACGTAGAATGAGGGGAGATATCATCGAGGTGTACAAGTGGATGATGGGCATAAACAAAGGAGATATTAATAAAATACTGAGGATATCGAACCAAGTAAGAACGAGAAATAACGGATTTAAATTGGATAAATTTAGATTTAGAAAGGACATAGGCAAGTACTGGTTTTCGAACAGAGTTGTAGATGCGTGGAACAATCTTCCGAGTAGGGTGATAGAGGCTAGGACCTTGGGTGGCTTTAAAAAGTGATTGGACAAAAATTCGTTAGAAAACATTCAGCGTAGAATGACTAAATTAATACATAGCATTAGAAATCTTCCTTACGAAGAAAGATTGAAGACCCTTAAATTACATTCACTTGTAAGACGTAGAATGAGGGGAGACATGATCGAGGTATACAAGTGGAAAATGGGTATTAACAAAGGGGATATAAATAAGGTCTTGAGGGTATCTCTCCAAGAGAGAACCCGCAATAATGGATTCAAGTTAGATAAGTTTAGATTTAGAAAGGATATAGGAAAGTATTGGTTTGGAAATAGGGTAGTTGATGAGTGGAACAGTCTGCCTAGTAGGGTTATTGAAGCAAGGACCTTGGGTAGTTTTAAATTTAGGTTGGATAAATTCATGAGTGAAAGGGGTTGGATTTGAGTGGGAATTGCACATGAGTAAATAAAATTATCAAAGCTTATTTCTTGGGTAGCATTGAAAATTAGGTTGAACAAATATTCTGTTAGTGGGATGGAATGTGAAGGACCTGCCTAGAATGGGCCAACAGGCCTGCTGCAGTGTTCCTCCTTTCTTATGTTCTTATGTTCTTATGAGTGGGAGGGGCTGGGTTTGATTGGTGTCGTGGGTGCAGGAGTGAATTCTTAGGTAGTGGTGGTTTTGATATGGACCTGCCTTGTATGGGCCAGTAGGCCTTCTGCAGTGTTCCTCCATTCTTATGTTCTTATGTTCTTATGTTCTAGGCAATTCGTAGTCATCTTGAAAGGCATAAATTGATTAATAAGAAAATAAGAACATAAGAAAGTAGGAACACTGCAGCAGGCCTGTTGGCCCATACTAGGCACGTCCTTCACATTCCATCCCACTAACAGAATATTTGTTCAACCTAATTTTCAATGCTACCCAAGAAATAAGCTTTGATAATTGTATTTATTCATGTGCAATTCCCACTCATGAATTTATCCAACCTAAATTTGAAACTACCCAACGTCCTAGCTTCAATAACCCTACTAGGCAGACTGTTCCACTCATCAACTACCCTATTTCCAAACCAATACTTTCCTATATCCTTTCTAAATCTAAACTTATCTAACTTGAATCCATTATTGCGGGTTCTCTCTGGAGAGATATTCTCAAGACCTTATTTATATCCCCTTTGCTAATACCCATTTTCCACTTGTATAACTCTATTGTGGAGAAAATTCTCCAAAAGAGGGGGTACCTACCCTTTCTGACCTTAGAAAAGGCCCTGCCCTTGGGGGCCCGGCCCTTGGAAAGGGCCAGACGGCGATTCTAGGGTCCTGATCAACAACCTATGGGTCAACAGTTTAATCAAAAACATATGGACGAACCCAAACAGCCAAGAGTCACGTAGTAGCTGACCAGGGTTGCAACATATGTGAAGTAATGAGTGATAGACATTGAGATATGTTACTCTTTACCTTAGCAGGAAAGTTATAGTAAACTGCTGTATTAGTTTCTACACTTGAACATTGCAATCATGTGTTCCAGGGATCTAAATATTTAGAGAACACAAGTTCTTGAATTGCAAATTGTTGCAGTGGTTTGCAAGTGTTAAAATTTAGCTGACCTCAGCGACGCCGCTTGACCGAGCTGCGGGCTGCAGGGGCGCGGTAGATTGACTTAAGATATCAGGGGGAAAGGTGCTACGGCGCGGTGTATAACCGGACAAAGAGACATGCGTCGTGTGTGCGTTCGTCCTCCCTCAATCTCCACTAACGTCGGGAAATCGGATAAGAATTCTGTTCCAACGCGTTTAGTGTATAAAACCGCGGTATATTCAGAAGTGTGCGCAGCTTCTGACTACTGCAAAAAGACTGACATTAAAGAACGTAAAGGGACAATGAGTTTGCGTCGTCTAACAAGGCAGTGACTCTTCAGCAGCGTTCTTCAAACAAGACAGTGATATCCGGGTGTGAATTAAGGGTCCGTTACAAATACCCAGGTAAGTCTGCTTAAACCTAGATGCCACCTGCTGCGCAGTTAGGAATGCATAATTTGCTTTTGGCAGATTTATCATATCACCCGGTGACTCGTGGGCGATCCGCCCAAAAAACGTGAGTAAACCGCCTTTCAGTCTGTCAAATGACTGAGATATGGGCATATGCTCCTTTGGGGCAATAACTCACACATTGATGTTTATCTTACAGCCCTGTGGAGAATGAGGCCATAGATGGATCCCTGAGAAGTGGTCACGTGTGGTCATACCTGTCCTAAGCTGTCTGGGAATTAGCGTGGGGTGATACCGAGCACATGGCTCGCTGCAGTGTTTTAGAATCTCAGGTTGAAGTGTTGAAGAAGGAGGTTCTACTTCTTCAGGAGGAAAATAGGAGGCTGAAGCTTCGCCTAGATGGGTGTGGGTGTGGGAGTGAGTGTGAGATGGTTGGAGCTGGTAAGGAGGAAATGGCTACCAACAGTGAAAGTGGCAGCCGCTTTAAGTGGCAAGTGGTTCACAATTCAGGAAGAAGGAAGATAAGGAAGGTTAATAGAGAAGATGTGAAGGTAGGAAATCGATTCTCTGTTCTCCAGGACGAGTGTACTTCAGTGGTCAGTGAGGTTAAAGGTACCACTGACTCCCCTGCTAATCAAGGTAAGAATATTCTGATTGTGGGAGACTCTCAGGTAAGATATATGGACCGTGCTTTTGTAACAGAGACAGGAAGGTCAGACAGAGGGTGTGCCTCCCAGGAGCTGGTGTTGGTGACATAGTCAGCAGGTTGGATAATATTATGTCAGGTAATGGGAACAAGCCCATTATCTGTCTTAGTGCTGGTGGAAATGACATTGGGAAGGGCAGGAGACAGGAGCTACTAGATAAGTACAGGTCAACCATAGAAGTCGTTAGGTCTAAGGGAGGTATCCCAATCATATGTAGAATTTTGCCTAGAAGGAGTGGGCAATGAATGGATGTCTAGGGCAATTGGTATAAATTGCTGGCTAGACAGGTACTGCAAGGAACTTGCAATTCCATTCATTGATAACTGGGACAAATTCTATGGCAAACGTGATATGTATGCAAGGGATGGGGTTCATTCTCTGGGGCTGGAGTGATTGCATTAGCCGATACGATTGAGGGGTCATTGGAGACTTGTCTAGGACTTTAAACTGATAGATTATAGAGGTATGGGTGTTTGTGGGAAACAATCAGGCTGTAGTATTAGGCCTGGAAACAGCAGATATTACCAGGATACCTCAGGGATATGTTTAAAAAACAATATTCAAAATAAAGTTTGTAAATGAAAAGCAATTGATCAACAAACAAAGAGAGATAGTAGAGGGCAACGAGTGACTAGCTCCCTTAAGGTTTACTATACAAATAGTAGGAGTCTATGAAATAAGATAGATGAGCTAAGATTACTTGCAAGTGCAGGTAATATAGATATTATTGCTATAACAGAGACCTGGTTCAACCTGAAAGATAGAGAAATGCCTTCCGAGTGCAACATTCAGGGTTACAAACTATTCCACACTGATAGGGTGTGGAAGAGTTGGAAATGAATGGCTGTCCAGGGCAATTGGTGTCAATTGCTGGCTGGACAAATACTGTAAGGAAAATTCAGTAACATTCATTGACAACTGGGACCTCTTCTATGGCAGAAATGACATGTATGCCAGGGATGGGGTTCACTTATCCAGGTCTGGGGTGGGGGCACTGGCAACTGCAGTGGAGGGAGCTGTTAGGGCTTTAAACTAGAAATAGTTAGTGGTATGGGTTTTGGGGGAAAACAGAGAAGTCCCAGTGTAGTAATATTATAAGTTGTAGGAGAACTAGTAATAGGCAGAATAAGGTGGATAGTGGAAGCTAGTGACACTAGATGACAAGGACAGTAATAGGTATAGTGGAAAAACAGAGATGAGCAGGAAGGGTAAAGAGAAAGGAGGGTCTCTAAATATATATTACACCAATAGTCGTAGTGCTAGGAATAAGATGGACGAGTTGAGATTAGTTGCAAGTACGGGTAATATTGATGTTTTTGCAATAACTGAGACATGGTTTAATATGAAAAATCGGACTTGCCTGCCGAATGTCACATTCAGGGTTTTAAATTGTTCCAAGTAGACAGAAGTATCGGGAAAGGGGTGGGGTGGCACTCTATGTCCGTGATCATTTAAATTGTTGCATAAAAACGGGTATAAAGTCTGAATTAACACATACAGAGTCTGTCTGGATAGAATTTTCAGAGGGTGTGAAAATTGATTTTAGGCGTGATTTACCGTCCTCCAAACTTAGATAGGGAACAAGGGAGACTACTTTGGGAGGAAATTGTTAAGGCCACAAGACACGATAACGTAGTAATTCTAGGGACTTTAACTTTAGTCAGATTGATTGGAATTTCATGACAGGGAATTTAGAATCTAACGACTTTTAGAAGTAGTTCAGGATTGCTTTTGAAGCAGTTTGTAACAGAACCTACAAGGGAAATAACCTACTTGACTTGGTTCTGGCAAGCAAGGAAACCCTTGTTAATAATTTAGAAATTACAGAGGAACTCGGCTCAAGCGACCACAAGTCAATTACCTTTAGCATTGAATGGATGTACGATAGTAGGGATAATTCAGTAATGGTCCCAGATTTTCGCTTAGCAGATTATAATGGACTTAGAGAACACTTATCAACTGTGGACTGGGGTGAAGAAGAGAGGTATCAATATGACAGTTTTCTTAACACTATACAGGCTGCCCAAAGAACATTTATCCGTATAAAGAAATTAGATCAAGTAGAAATGACCCAAAATGGATGAATAATAGGCTCAAATATCTTTTAGGGCAGAAGAAAGGAATTTATAGGCGCATAAAAAGAGGTGAGGGTCATCTTATAAATCAGTATACTGACATTAAGAGGGACGTTAAAAGGGAATAAGAAAAGCTAAACGGGACTATGAAATTAAAGTTGCTAGGGATTCAAAACTAACCCAAAAAGTTTTTTCCAGGTTTATAGAACAAAAGTTAGGATAAGATAGGTCCCCTTAAAAATAACTTTGGGCATCTTACTGACAAGGAGAATGATATGTGCTCTATTTTTAATAATTATTTTCTCTCGGTTTTCACACAGGAAGACATTAATAATATCCCAGTAATTAATTTTTACAGAGGCCCAGAAGAAGATAAATTATGTAATATCACAGTCACTAGCGAAATGATTATGAAACAGCTGGACCGACTGAAACAAAATAAATCGCCTGGTCCTGATGAGCTTTTGCAAGGGTTCTTAAGGAATGCAAAATGGAACTCTGTGAACCAATATCTAACATTTTTAATTTATCTCTTCAAACAGGTGTAGTGTCTGATATGTGGAAGATAGCTAATGTAATTCCTATTTTTAAAGCAGGGGACAAGTCACTACCGTCAAACTACCGCCCAATAAGCCTGACCTCAATTGTAGGCAAATTACTAGAGTCAATTATAGCTGATATTATTAGAAGCCATCTAGATAACCATAATTTGATTAATGATACCCAGCATGGATTCACGAGGGGCCGTTCCTGCCTATCTAATTTATTAACCTTCTTCAGTAAAGCTTTTGAGGCTGTTGATCACGATAAAGAATTCGATATTGTTTATTTAGACTTTAGTAAGGCTTTTGATAGAGTACCGCACCAGAGACTGTTAAAGAAAGTGGCAGCTCATGGCATTGGGGGAAAAGTGCTGTCATGGATCGAGTCATGGCTCACCAATAGGAAGCAGAGAGTGTGCATAAATGGGGTTAAATCCGAATGGGGACTTGTAACAAGTGGTGTTCCACAGGGATCAGTCTTAGGCCCATTGTTATTTATAATATATATCAATGACCTTGATGAGGGAATTACTAGTGATATGAGCAAATTCGCCGACGACACGAAGATAGGTAGGATAATTGATTCAAACATAGATGTCATAGAACTTCAGGAAGATTTAGACAAACTTAATTCGTGGTCAGAAAAGTGGCAGATGCAGTTCAATGTAGATAAATGCAAGGTTCTGAAGCTCGGGAGTGTCCATAACCCAAGCACTTATAAGTTAAATAACGTAGAACTTAGCCATACAGATTGCGAGAAGGACTTGGGGGTGATGGTAAGCAGCAACCTTAAACCAAGACAGCAATGCCTAAGCGTACGTAATAAGGCAAATAGATTACTGGGATTTATATCAAGAAGTGTTAGCAACAGAAGTCCAGAGGTTATATTACAGCTTTATACATCATTAGTAAGGCCTCACCTAGATTACGCAGCTCAGTTCTGGTCTCCATATTACAGAATGGACATAAATTCGTTAGAAAACATTCAGCGTAGAATGACTAAATTAATACATAGCATTAGAAATCTTCCTTACGAAGAAAGATTGAAGACCCTAAAATTACATTCACTTGTAAGACGTAGAATGAGGGAGACATGATCGAGGTATACAAGTGGAAAATGGGTATT
The DNA here is from genome assembly GCA_009830355.1 of Cherax destructor. Taxonomy (NCBI): domain Eukaryota; kingdom Metazoa; phylum Arthropoda; class Malacostraca; order Decapoda; family Parastacidae; genus Cherax; species Cherax destructor. The sequence goes on from WNWK01015215.1 coordinate 9,440, forward strand.
AACAAAGGGGATATAAATAAGGTCTTGAGGATATCTCTCCAAGAGAGAACCCGCAATAATGGATTCAAGTTAGATAAGTTTAGATTTAGAAAGGATATAGGAAAGTATTGGTTTGGAAATAGGGTAGTTGATGAGTGGAACAGTCTGCCTAGTAGGGTTATTGAAGCTAGGACCTTGGGTAGTTTCAAATTTAGGTTGGATAAATTCATGAGTGAGAGGGTTGGATTTGAGTGGGACTCGCATGAGTGGGTAGAATTGTCAAAGCTTATTTCTTGGGTAGCATTGAAAATTGGGTTGAGCAAATATTCTGTTAGTGGGACGGATTGTGAAGGACCTGCCTAGTATGGGCCAACAGGCCTGCTGCAGTGTTCCTCCTTTCTTATGTTTCTTATGTTCTTATGTTCTTATGTTAACAGGAAGGGTGGTGGAGTGGCGATGTATGTCAGAGATAATTTAAATTGTTGTGTTAGACATGATATAAGATTAGAAACAGCGGACACAGAATCTGTTTGGCTACAGTTTCTCGAGGGTCGTGAAAAATTAATTTTGGGTGTGATTTACAGGCCCCCAAGTCTGGATAGGGAGTGCAGTAAGCTGCTATGGGACGAAATTCATAAGGCGTCTAGATATAAGAACATAAGAACATAAGAAAGGAGGAACACTGCAGCAGGCCTGTTGGCCCATACTAGGCAGGTCCTTCACAATCCGTCCCACTAACAGAATATTTGCTCAACCCAATTTTCAATGCTACCCAAGAAATAAGCTTTGACAATTCTACCCACTCATGCGCGAGTCCCACTCAAATCCAACCCCTCTCACTCATGAATTTATCCAACCTAAATTTGAAACTACCCAAGGTCCTAGCTTCAATAACCCTACTAGGCAGACTGTTCCACTCATCAACTACCCTATTTCCAAACCAATACTTTCCTATATCCTTTCTAAATCTAAACTTATCTAACTTGAATCCATTATTGCGGGTTCTCTCTTGGAGAGATATCCTCAAGACCTTATTTATATCCCCTTTGTTAATACCCATTTTCCACTTGTATACCTCGATCATGTCTCCTCATTCTACGTCTTACAAGTGAATGTAATTTTAGGTCTTCAATCTTTCTTCGTAAGGAAGATTTCTAATGCTATGTATTAATTTAGTCATTCTACGCTGAATGTTTTCTAACGAATTTATGTCCATTCTGTAATATGGAGACCAGAACTGAGCTGCGTAATCTAGGTGAGGCCTTACTAATGATGTATAAAGCTGTAATATAACCTCTGGACTTCTGTTGCTAACACTTCTTGATATAAATCCAGTAATCTATTTGCCTTATTACGTACGCTTAGGCATTGCTGTCTTGGTTTAAGGTTGCTGCTTACCATCACCCCAAGTCCTTCTCGCAATCTGTATGGCTAAGTTCTACGTTATTTAACTTATAAGTGCTTGGGTTATGGACACTCCCGAGCTTCAGAACCTTGCATTTATCTACATTGAACTGCATCTGCCACTTTTCTGACCACGAACTAAGTTTGTCTAAATCTTCCTGAAGTTCTATGACATCTATGTTTGAATCAATTATCCTACCTATCTTCGTGTCGTCGGCGAATTTGCTCATATCACTAGTAATTCCCTCATCAAGGTCATTGATATATATTATAAATAACAATGGGCCTAAGACTGATCCCTGTGGAACACCACTTGTTACAAGTCCCCATTCGGATTTAACCCCATTTATGCACACTCTCTGCTTCCTATTAGTGAGCCATGACTCGATCCATGACAGCACTTTTCCCCCAATGCCATGAGCTGCCACTTTCTTTAACAGTCTCTGGTGCGGTACTCTATCAAAAGCCTTACTAAAGAACATAAGAACATAAGAAAGGAGGAACACTGCAGCAGGCCTGTTGGCCCATACTAGGCAGGTCCTTCACAATCCGTCCCACTAACAGAATATTTGCTCAACCCAATTTTCAATGCTACCCAAGAAATAAGCTTTGACAATTCTACCCACTCATGCGCGAGTCCCACTCAAATCCAACCCCTCTCACTCATGAATTTATCCAACCTAAATTTGAAACTACCCAAGGTCCTAGCTTCAATAACCCTACTAGGCAGACTGTTCCACTCATCAACTACCCTATTTCCAAACCAATACTTTCCTATATCCTTTCTAAATCTAAACTTATCTAACTTGAATCCATTATTGCGGGTTCTCTCTTGGAGAGATATCCTCAAGACCTTATTTATATCCCCTTTGTTAATACCCATTTTCCACTTGTATACCTCGATCATGTCTCCCCTCATTCTACGTCTTACAAGTGAATGTAATTTTAGGGTCTTCAATCTTTCTTCGTAAGGAAGATCTCTAATGCTATGTATTAATTTAGTCATTCTACGCTGAATGTTTTCTAACGAATTTATGTCCATTCTGTAATATGGAGACCAGAACTGAGCTGCGTAATCTAGGTGAGGCCTTACTAATGATGTATAAAGCTGTAATATAACCTCTGGACTTCTGTTGCTAACACTTCTTGATATAAATCCCAGTAATCTATTTGCCTTATTACGTACGCTTAGGCATTGCTGTCTTGGTTTAAGGTTGCTGCTTACCATCACCCCCAAGTCCTTCTCGCAATCTGTATGGCTAAGTTCTACGTTATTTAACTTATAAGTGCTTGGGTTATGGACACTCCCGAGCTTCAGAACCTTGCATTTATCTACATTGAACTGCATCTGCCACTTTTCTGACCACGAATTAAGTTTGTCTAAATCTGATATTATTAGAAACCATAGCTGATATTATAGCTGATATTATTAGAAGCCATCTATAGCTGATATTATTAGAAGCCATCTTATAGCTGATATTATTAGAAGCCATCTAGATAACCATAATTTGATTAATGATACCCAGCATGGATTCACGAGGGGCCGTTCCTGCCTATCTAATTTATTAACCTTCTTCAGTAAAGCTTTTGAGGCTGTTGATCACGATAAAGAATTCGATATTGTTTATTTAGACTTTAGTAAGGCTTTTGATAGAGTACCGCACCAGAGACTGTTAAAGAAAGTGGCAGCTCATGGCATTGGGGGAAAAGTGCTGTCATGGATCGAGTCATGGCTCACCAATAGGAAGCAGAGAGTGTGCATAAATGGGGTTAAATCCGAATGGGGACTTGTAACAAGTGGTGTTCCACAGGGATCAGTCTTAGGCCCATTGTTATTTATAATATATATCAATGACCTTGATGAGGAATTACTAGTGATATGAGCAAATTCGCCGACGACACGAAGATAGGTAGGATAATTGATTCAAACATAGATGTCATAGAACTTCAGGAAGATTTAGACAAACTTAATTCGTGGTCAGAAAAGTGGCAGATGCAGTTCAATGTAGATAAATGCAAGGTTCTGAAGCTCGGGAGTGTCCATAACCCAAGCACTTATAAGTTAAATAACGTAGAACTTAGCCATACAGATTGCGAGAAGGACTTGGGGGTGATGGTAAGCAGCAACCTTAAACCAAGACAGCAATGCCTAAGCGTACGTAATAAGGCAAATAGATTACTGGGATTTATATCAAGAAGTGTTAGCAACAGAAGTCCAGAGGTTATATTACAGCTTTATACATCATTAGTAAGGCCTCACCTAGATTACGCAGCTCAGTTCTGGTCTCCATATTACAGAATGGACATAAATTCGTTAGAAAACATTCAGCGTAGAATGACTAAATTAATACATAGCATTAGAAATCTTCCTTACGAAGAAAGATTGAAGACCCTAAAATTACATTCACTTGTAAGACGTAGAATGAGGGGAGACATGATCGAGGTATACAAGTGGAAAATGGGTATTAACAAAGGGGATATAAATAAGGTCTTGAGGATATCTCTCCAAGAGAGAACCCGCAATAATGGATTCAAGTTAGATAAGTTTAGATTTAGAAAGGATATAGGAAAGTATTGGTTTGGAAATAGGGTAGTTGATGAGTGGAACAGTCTGCCTAGTAGGGTTATTGAAGCTAGGACCTTGGGTAGTTTCAAATTTAGGTTGGATAAATTCATGAGTGAGAGGGTTGGATTTGAGTGGGACTCGCCATGAGTGGGTAGAATTGTCAAAGCTTATTTCTTGGGTAGCATTGAAGATTGGGTTGAGCAAATATTCTGTTAGTGGGACGGATTGTGAAGGACCTGCCTAGTATGGGCCAACAGGCCTGCTGCAGTGTTCCTCCTTTCTTATGTTCTTATGTTCTTATGTTCCTGAAGTTCTATGACATCTATGTTTGAATCAATTATCCTACCTATCTTCGTGTCGTCGGCGAATTTGCTCATATCACTAGTAATTCCCTCATCAAGGTCATTGATATATATTATAAATAACAATGGGCCTAAGACTGATCCCTGTGGAACACCACTTGTTACAAGTCCCCATTCGGATTTAACCCCATTTATGCACACTCTCTGCTTCCTATTGGTGAGCCATGACTCGATCCATGACAGCACTTTTCCCCCAATGCCATGAGCTGCCACTTTCTTTAACAGTCTCTGGTGCGGTACTCTATCAAAAGCCTTACTAAAGTCTAAATAAACAATATCGAATTCTTTATCGTGATCAACAGCCTCAAAAGCTTTACTGAAGAAGGTTAATAAATTAGATAGGCAGGAACGGCCCCTCGTGAATCCATGCTGGGTATCATTAATCAAATTATGGTTATCTAGATGGCCTCTAATAATATCAGCTATAATTGACTCTAGTAATTTGCCTACAATTGAGGTCAGGCTTATTGGGCGGTAGTTTGACGGTAGTGACTTGTCCCCTGCTTTAAAAATAGGAATTACATTAGCCATCTTCCACATATCAGACACTACACCTGTTTGAAGAGATAAATTAAAAATGTTAGATATTGGTTCACAGAGTTCCATTTTGCATTCCTTAAGAACCCTTGCAAAAAGCTCATCAGGACCCGGCGATTTATTTTGTTTCAGTCAGTCCAGCTGTTTCATAATCATTTCGCTAGTGACTGTGATATTACATAATTTATCTTCTTCTGGGCCTCTGTAAAAATTAATTACTGGGATATTATTAATGTCTTCCTGTGTGAAAACCGAGAGAAAATAATTATTAAAAATAGAGCACATATCATTCTCCTTGTCAGTAAGATGCCCAAAGTTATTTTTAAGGGACCTATCTTATCCTAACTTTTGTTCTATAAACCTGGAAAAAACTTTTTGGGTTAGTTTTTGAATCCTAGCAACTTTAATTTCATAGTCCCGTTTAGCTTTTCTTATTCCCTTTTAACGTCCCTCTTAATGTCAGTATACTGATTTATAAGATGACCCTCACCTCTTTTATGCGCCTATAAATTCCTTTCTTCTGCCCTAAAAGATATTTGAGCCTATTATTCATCCATTTTGGGTCATTTCTACTTGATCTAATTTCTTTATACGGATAAATGTTCTTTGGGCAGCCTGTATAGTGTTAAGAAAACTGTCATATTGATACCTCTCTTCTTCACCCCAGTCCACAGTTGATAAGTGTTCTCTAAGTCCATTATAATCTGCTAAGCGAAAATCTGGGACCATTACTGAATTATCCCTACTATCATACATCCATTCAATGCTAAAGGTAATTGACTTGTGGTCGCTTGAGCCGAGTTCCTCTGTAATTTCTAAATTATTAACAAGGGTTTCCTTGCTTGCCAGAACCAAGTCAAGTAGGTTATTTCCCCTTGTAGGTTCTGTTACAAACTGCTTCAAAAAGCAATCCTGAACTACTTCTAAAAAGTCGTTAGATTCTAAATTCTTTGTCATGAAATTCCAATCAATCTGACTAAAGTTAAAGTCCCCTAGAATTACTACGTTATCGTGTCTTGTGGCCTTAACAATTTCCTCCCAAAGTAGTCTCCCTTGTTCCCTATCTAAGTTTGGAGGTCGGTAAATCACGCCTAAAATCAATTTTTCACACCCCTCTGAAAATTCTATCCAGACAGACTCTGTATGTGTTAATTCAGACTTTATACCCGTTTTTATGCAACAATTTAAATGATCACGGACATAGAGTGCCACCCCACCCCCTTTCCCGATACTTCTGTCTACTTGGAACAATTTAAAACCCTGAATGTGACATTCGGCAGGCATGTCCCGATTTTTCATATTAAACCATGTTTAATGGGAGATTTTAACTTTAGACAAATTGATTGGAACAATGAGACAGGTAATCTCGAGTCTAGTGACTTTCTTGATACGGTTCAGGATTGTTTTTAAAACAGTTTGTGACAGAACCAACTAGAGGTAGCAACTTGCTTGATTTGGTTCTTGCCAACAAAGAATCACTAATTAATAATCTTGAGGTTAATGAAGAGCTTGGGGAAAGCGATCACAAATCACTTAGCTTTAATATATCATGGAATTACCCAGGTAACTGCAATCAAGTCTCAGTTCCAGACTTTCGTGTTGCCGACTTCATGGGGCTGAGAAATTACCTAGGTGGGCTAAATTGGGATGACCTGACTATGGGTCAGGTAGGTGGTTTTGGTTGCCAATATGACGTTTTTCAGAGCGTAGTTCTAGCTGCCCAGACAACCTTTGTTCCAAGTAGGGAAATTAGATCTAACAAAAATGATCCTAAATGGATGAACAATAGATTAAAACATCTCATTGGCCAAAAGAGAGGCATATATAGGCGTATCAAAAGGGGATGGACAGATAAGAAATCAATATTTTCAATTAAAAGAGAAATATAAAAGGAATAAGAAAAGCAAAAGGATTATGAGGCTAAGGTCGCAAGGGATTCGAAGACTAACCCAAAAGGGTTCTTTCAGGTATACAGAAGTAAGATTAGGGACAAGATAGGCCCACTTAAGAGTAACTCAGGACAGATCACGGAGTGATAAGGATATGTGTGAAATTTTCAATACTTACTTCCTTTCAGTTTTTACTCAGGAAGATACTAGCGGAAGATAATAGACTATTCTCGATTAGGGTAACTAGTGACATGTAGATGAATGGTTCAGAGAACCGACAAGTTGTTAAATTAGACACATATGCAACACTTGGGTATCTTTATTGAGGAAACGTTTCGCCACACAGTGGCTTCATCAGTCCAATACAAAGTAGAAAGGTGTAAGGAGAGGAGGAGTTTGAGGTTATCAGTCCCTCGGCCTGGAGTCGATGTGTTCAGTCCATCAATCTTGTTACAAGTGTAGCACAAGGCCGTAGAGGTGGCTTATATGCTGTAATCAGGTGAGATGCAGCAGGAGGAGGCAGGTCATAGTGGTATCAACCACTAGTCGAAGTAAGTCCTTGTCCAAAGGTTTGGACAAATGTTGAAGAATCCCTTTGTATCAAGATCCCAAGAAGTTGCTGTGTCAGACAGGATGTAGATGAATGGTTCAGAGAACCGACAAGTTGTTAAATTAGACACATATGCAACACTTGGGTATCTTTATTGAGGAAACGTTTCGCCACACAGTGGCTTCATCAGTCAATACAAAGTAGAAAGGTGTAAGGAGAGGAGGAGTTTGAGGTTATCAGTCCCTCGGCCTGGAGTCGATGTGTTCAGTCCATCAATCTTGTTACAAGTGTAACACAAGGCCGTAGAGGTGGCTTATATGCTGTAATCAGGTGAGATGCAGCAGGAGGAGGCAGGTCATAGTGGTATCAACCACTAGTCGAAGTAAGTCCTTGTCCAAAGGTTTGGACAAATGTTGAAGAATCCCTTTGTATCAAGATCCCAAGAAGTTGCTGTGTCAGACAGGATGTAGATGAATGGTTCAGAGAACCGACAAGTTGTTAAATTAGACAAGTTGTTAAATTAGACACGTTTCGCCACTGTGTGGCGAAACGTTTCCTCAATAAAGATACCCAAGTGTTGCATATGTGTCTAATTTAACAACTAGTGACATGGTCCTCAGACATATAGAGACATAGAGAGAAATTAAAACCTAACAAATCCCAGGCCCTGATGAACTGTTTGCAAGAGTTTTAAATGGAATGTAAAGAGGAACTTAGCAAACTGGCATAGTGCCAGACAAGTGGAAAAGGGCAAATGTAATACCTATTTACAAGGCAGGTGACAGGTCCTTAGCTTCGAACTATAGACCAATAAGTCTTACCTCCATAGTTGGTAAATTTATGGAATCAATAGAAGAATGGAAGAATGACTAAGTTCAAAGAAGAATGACTAAAATGATTTACAGTATAAGAAATCTCCCGTATGAAGATAGACTTAGAGCGTTGAATCTCCACTCTCTGGAGAGACGTAGAATGAGGGGAGATATCATCGAGGTGTACAAGTGGATGATGGGCATAAACAAAGGAGATATTAATAAAATACTGAGGATATCGAACCAAGTAAGAACGAGAAATAACGGATTTAAATTGGATAAATTTAGATTTAGAAAGGACATAGGCAAGTACTGGTTTTCGAACAGAGTTGTAGATGCGTGGAACAATCTTCCGAGTAGGGTGATAGAGGCTAGGACCTTGGGTGGCTTTAAAAAGAGATTGGACAAATATATGAGTGGGAGGGGCTGGGTTTGATTGGTGTCGTGGGTGCAGGAGTGAATTCTTAGGTAGTGGTGGTTTTGATATGGACCTGCCTTGTATGGGCCAGTAGGCCTTCTGCAGTGTTCCTCCATTCTTATGTTCTTATGTTCTTATGTTCTAGGCAATTCGTAGTCATCTTGAAAGGCATAAATTGATTAATAAGAAAATAAGAACATAAGAAAGTAGGAACACTGCAGCAGGCCTGTTGGCCCATACTAGGCACGTCCTTCACATTCCATCCCACTAACAGAATATTTGTTCAACCTAATTTTCAATGCTACCCAAGAAATAAGCTTTGATAATTGTATTTATTCATGTGCAATTCCCACTCATGAATTTATCCAACCTAAATTTGAAACTACCCAACGTCCTAGCTTCAATAACCCTACTAGGCAGACTGTTCCACTCATCAACTACCCTATTTCCAAACCAATACTTTCCTATATCCTTTCTAAATCTAAACTTATCTAACTTGAATCCATTATTGCGGGTTCTCTCTTGGAGAGATATTCTCAAGACCTTATTTATATCCCTTTGCTAATACCCATTTTCCACTTGTATAACTCTATTGTGGAGAAAATTCTCCAAAGAGGGGGTACCTACCCTTTCTGACCTTAGAAAAGGCCCTGCCCTTAGGGCCCGGCCCTTGGAAAGGGCCAGACGGCGAGTCTAGGGTCCTGATCAACAACCTATGGGTCAACAGTTTAATCAAAAACATATGGACGAACCCAAACAGCCAAGAGTCACGTAGTAGCTGACCAGGGTTGCAACATATGTGAAGTAATGAGTGATAGACATTGAGATATGTTACTCTTTACCTTAGCAGGAAAGTTATAGTAAACTGCTGTATTAGTTTCTACACTTGAACATTGCAATCATGTGTTCCAGGGATCTAAATATTTAGAGAACACAAGTTCTTGAATTGCAAATTGTTGCAGTGGTTTGCAAGTGTTAAAATTTAGCTGACCTCAGCGACGCCGCTTGACCGAGCTGCGGGCTGCAGGGGCGCGGTAGATTGACTTAAGATATCAAGGGGGAAAGGTGCTACGGCGCGGTGTATAACCGGACAAAGAGACATGCGTCGTGTGTGCGTTCGTCCTCCCTCAATCTCCACTAACGTCGGGAAATCGGATAAGAATTCTGTTCCAACGCGTTTAGTGTATAAAACCGCGGTATATTCAGAAGTGTGCGCAGCTTCTGACTACTGCAAAAAGACTGACATTAAAGAACATAAGAACATAAGAAAGAAGGAACACTGCAGCAGGCCTACTGGCCCATGCGAGTGTACAAGTGTCCTGTCTTGGCTGGATATTTTCAGCACGCTATTTACATCCCCTTTATTTATTCCTGTTTTCCATTTATACACCTCAATCATATCCCCCCTAATTCTACACCTTTCTAGAGAGTGCAGATTCAGGGCCTCAGTCTATCCTCATAGGGAAGATTTCTGATACAAGGGATCAACTTTGTCATCCTCCTTTGTACGTTTTCCAGAGCATTTATATCTATTCTGTAATACGGTGACCAAAACTGTGCAGCATAATCTAAATGAGGCCTAACCAAAGATATATAAGTGTATACATACACTTGAATATGAATGCTTTTAAGAGTAAAAAAAGACATGTACTTGTACACTTGTCAAACATTTATTCGAAAACATCTAAACGTCCCCATAGAAATATGTATTTACACACACACACACACACACACACACACACACACACACACTGATATTAAGATTTAGTATTATTTATTACATTTGATATCAGTACAGCTTGTGTAATTCACCTCAATCATAAGTACAGTGACAAATGTTGTGCACAACAAATTAGTCATTTACAAATAAATTATACAGAACGTAAAGGGACAATGAGTTTGCGTCGTCTAACAAGGCAGTGACTCTTCAGCAGCGTTCTTCAAACAAGACAGTGATATCCGGGTGTGAATTAAGGGTCCGTTACAAATACCCAGGTAAGTCTGCTTAAACCTAGATGCCACCTGCTGCGCAGTTAGGAATGCATAATTTGCTTTTGGCAGATTTATCATATCACCCGGTGACTCGTGGGCGATCCGCCCAAAAAACGTGAGTAAACCGCCTTTCAGTCTGTCAAATGACTGAGATATGGGCATATGCTCCTTTGGGGCAATAACTCACACATTGATGTTTATCTTACAGCCCTGTGGAGAATGAGGCCATAGATGGATCCCCTGAGAAGGTGTTTGGGACGGCTGCGACATCTTGGATTCATCAATAAGCTAAGTATTAGCGAACCATAGTTCATTTTTATCGTAGGAAAGAGCCCATCCTCCACATCTATCATGTTTCCCCTCATTCTATGTCTTACAAGTGAATGTAATTTAAGGGTCTTCAATCTTTCTTCGTAAGGAAGATTTCTAATGCTATGTATTAATTTAGTCATTCTACGCTGAATGTTTTCTAACGAATTTATGTCCATTCTGTAATATGGAGACCAGAACTGAGCTGCATAATCTAGGTGAGGCCTTACTAATGATGTATAAAGCTGTAATATAACCTCTGGACTTCTGTTGCTAACACTTCTTGATATAAATCCCAGTAATCTATTTGCCTTATTACGTACACTTAGGCACTGCTGTCTTCGTTTAAGGTTGCTGCTTACCATCACCCCCAAGTCCTTCTCGCAATCTGTATGGCTAAGTTCTACGTTATTTAACTTATAAGTGCTTGGGTTATGGACACTCCCGAGCTTCAGAACCTTGCATTTATCTACATTGAACTGCATCTGCCACTTTTCTGACCACGAATTAAGTTTGTCTAAATCTTCCTGAAGTTCTATGACATCTATAATAATAATAATAATAATAATAATAATAATAATAATAATAATAATAATAATAATAATAATAATAATTTATTTGGACATGATACAAAGAATTACATTTGGTTATTGAGATTACATGAGGTGTACATGCCAAAAGCCCCTAGTATGCAGGGCATTTTGGGCAGACTTAAAATTAACTTAAAACTAAATTGTAAGAATTTTTGTAGATAGTATACAATGAGTAAAGGTGAGTATTTAAGCTATGAAATTTGAACATAGTTTAGACATGACATTTTTTAAACATAGTTTTGTACTTTTGTCTTCATTATAAAATTAATTAAATCAGATTAAACAAATTAAAGCAATAATAATAATAAAATAATAAAAAGTTATGGTTGATAATTTATAAAATAAGTAAAGTTGCATATCTAAGTTATAAAGTTTGAATATAAGTTGAACATATCAATTAATTGTAGCAATTTATTGTAGCAATGCAACTAATTGAGTGAGATAACAATTTAAAACAATTAATTGCATTGCAGTTAGTTTACGTGGTCATTATAATGTAAGTGTTGTGGGAATAATTAGCTAAGTATGTAATATTCATAACAGGTTTTACATTCAATCATTCGTTCATTCATACATTACATTCAATTGATTAGTCAGGTTTTTACGTTAAGTGATTATTCTACTTTGCTGGGAATGTTTGATATGGAGCAATTATCTTTGGGTGAGAAGGTGGTTTTTTAGCATCGTTTTGAATTGGGGTACAGGTAAGGTTTCTTTGGCAATGACAGGTAATGAATTCCAAATTTTCGTGCCTTTTATATGCATTGAGTTTTTACATAGTGTTAGATGGACACGGGGAACATCGAGGAGTGATCTGTGTCTAGTGTTATGGTCATGTGTCCTGTTAAAATTTGTAAGGAGAAGTTTGAGTGGTGGGTTAATATTTGCATAGAGTGTTCTATGTATGTAATAGGCACAGTAAAAAGTATGGATGTCTTGTATGGTGAGTAAGTTTAGATTTTTGAATATTGGTGGAGTATGTTGCCTGGAGTGTGAATTTGTTATCATTCTAACTGCTGCCTTTTGTTGTGTTATTAGTGGTCTGAGATGAGTTATTGATGTAGAGCCCCATGCGCAGATTCCATAGGTGAGGTAGGGGTAAATGAGTGAGTGATATAGGGTAAGGAGGCTGGTTGTGGAACATAGTACTGTATCTTGGATAGTATTCCCACGGTCTTTGAGACTTTCTTGGAAATTTGTTGTATGTGTGTCTGAAATTTGAGGCCACTGTCAAGATGGATTCCTAAGAATTTTCCCTCTGTGAGTTTTGTGATAGGGGACCCGTTTATCATTATGTTAAGTGGTGCGTTTGTAGCTCTGTTCCCAAACTGGATAAAATAGGTTTTATCAATATTGAGAGTAAGTTTGTTGGTCATCATCCAGGTAGATATTTTCTGCAATTCAGTATTTGCAGTGTTGGCTAGTGTGTCTGGGCTTGGGTGAGAGATAACGTATGTAGTGTCATCTGCAAATAGTATAGGTTTGAGTAGTTGAGATGCATTTGGTAGGTCGTTAATGTAAATGAGAAAGAGTAGTGGGCCAAGAACACTTCCCTGTGGGACACCTACGGTAATAGTTTGCGCGGTGGAGCTAGCTCCATTTGTGTACACATATTGGTTTCTGTTGCTAAGGTATGATTTTAGGTAGTTTAGGGAGTGTCCTCTTATACCATAGTGCGATAATTTTAAGTGTAACAGATCATGGTCAACTGTCTCAAAAGCTTTACGTAAATCAATGAAGATTCGCACTGGGATTTCTTTTTTCTCAAGGGCGGTGTAAATTATTTCTAGCATGTGTATAATGGCATCATTTGTATTTTTATTAGGCCTGAATCCAAATTGACAGTGGTTGAGTACGTTGTTGGAGGTGAGGTAGGAATATATTTGTCTATGAATTAATTTTTCAAAGATTTTGGAGAGAAGGGGTAAGTTAGATATCGGCCTATAGTTATTCAGGTTTGTTTGATCTCCTCCTTTATGTATTGAGGTGACCCTCGCTATTTTGAGTATTGATGGGAAGGTAGAGGATTCAATGGATTTGTTAAAAAGTGTTGCAATAATTGGTGAGAGAACTTGAGAGGCTTTTTTGTATATATAAGGTGGTAAGTTATTTAGGTCACCTGCTTTGTTTTTTAATGTGTTGATTATAAGTGAAACTTCTATTGGGTTGGTCGGGGCTAGGAATAGTGTGTTCGGATAGGTGCCAGTGAGATAGTCGTTAGGTGGAGTATTTGAACTTGGGATTTTGCTTGCCAGCTTTTTACCTATGGTGGAGAAGAAATCATTGAGTTTGTTTGCTGTTTCAATAGGTGGGAGTAGGGGTTCATCTGGTTTTGTTAGCTTGATTGTTCTGTTTGTGGATATCTTTTTTGTTCCTAGAATTTCAGATAGGGTTTTCCAGGTCTTTTTTATATCACCTTTTAAGTTATGTAATCTGTTCTCATAGTACAGTTTTTTTGACCTTCTTATCAGACTCGTTAGGTTTGATGAGTAGCGTTTTGTTTGTTCTCTTGATATTTGTCCCATTCTGTACTGTTTTTCATATAGGTGCTTTATATTAATGGACTTGAGTATGCTGGGTGTTAGCCAGGGACTATTTAATCTTTTAGTTGTGATTTGTTTAGTTTTTTTAGGGCAGTGCTTATTATAAAGGTATTGGGTCTTTTTAAGAAAATTATTAATACATATGTCAGTATCTGGGAAGTTGTCTATTTCTGTTTGCCAGTCAATGTTTGTCATAGCTGTTATAAAGCTATTTATAGCTGTCTCATTATGTAGTCTGAAGGTAACTTTAGTAGTCTCTAGTGGTAATTTTCCGAGATTTGTTATGTTTGAATCAATTATCCTACCTATCTTCGTGTCGTCGGCGAATTTGCTCATATCACTAGTAATTCCCTCGTCAAGGTCATTGATATATATTATAAATAACAACGGGCCTAAGACTGATCCCTGTGGAACACCACTTGTTACAAGTCCCCATTCGGATATAACCCCATTTATGCACACTCTCTGCTTCTTATTGGTGAGCCATGACTCGATCCATGACAGCACTTTTCCCCCAATGCCATGAGCTGCCACTTTCTTTAACAGTCTCTGGTGCGGTACTCTATCAAAAGCCTTACTAAAGTCTAAATAAACAATATCGAATTCTTTATCGTGATCAACAGCCTCAAAAGCTAAACTGAAGAAGGTTAATAAATTAGATAGGCAGGAACGGCCCCTCGTGAATCCATGCTGAGTATCATTAATCAAATTATGGTTATCTAGATGACTTCTAATAATATCAGCTATAATTGACTCTAATAATTTGCCTACAATTGAGGTCAGGCTTATTGGGCGATAATTTGACGGTAGTGACTTGTCCCCTGCTTTAAAAATAGGAATTACATTAGCCATCTTCCACATATCAGACACTACACCTGTTTGAAGAGATAAATTAAAAATGTTAGATAATGGTTCTCAGAGTTCCATTTTGCATTCCTTAAGAACTCTTGCAAAAAGCTCATCAGGACCCGGCGATTTATTTTGTTTCAGTCGGTCTAGTTGTTTCATAACCATTTTGCTAGTGACTGTGATATTACATAATTTATCTTCTTCAGGGCCTCTGTAAAAATTAATTACTGGGATATTATTAATGTCTTCCTGTGTGAAAACCGAGAGAAAATAATTATTAAAAATAGAGCATATATCATTCTCCTTGTCAGTAAGATACCCAAAGTTATTTTTAAGGGGACCTATCTTATCCCTAACTTTTGTTCTATAAACCTGAAAAAAACTTTTTGGGATAGTTTTTGAATCCCTAGCAACTTTAATTTCATAGTCCCGTTTAGCTTTTCTTATCTTATCCCCTTTTTAATGTCCCTCTTAATGTCAGTATACTGATTTATAAGATGACCCTCACCTCTTTTTATGCGCCTATAAATTCCTTTCTTCTGCCCTAAAAGATACTTGAGCCTATTATTCATCCATTTTGGGTCATTTCTACTTGATCTAATTTCTTTATACGGGATAAATGTTCTTTGGGCAGCCTGTATAGTGTTAAGAAAACTGTCATATTGATACCTCTCTTTGTCACCCCAGTCCACAGTTGATAAGTGTTCTCTAAGTCCATTATAATCTGCTAAGCGAAAATCTGGGACTGTTACTGAATTATCCCTACTATCATACATCCATTCAATGCTAAAGGTAATTGACTTGTGTTCGCTTGAGCCGAGTTCCTCTGTAATTTCTAAATTATTAACAAGGGTTTCCTTGATTGCCAGAACCAAGTCAAGTAGGTTATTTCCCCTTGTAGGTTCTGTCACAAACTGCTTCAAAAACCAATCCTGAACTACTTCTAAAAAGTCGTTAGATTCTAAATTCCCTGTCAAGAAATTCCAATTAATCTGACTAAAGTTAAAGTCCCCTAGAATTACTACGTTATCGTGCCTTGTGGCCTTAACAATTTCCTCCCAAAGTAGTCTCCCTTGTTCCCCATCTAAGTTTGGAGGACGGTAAATCACGCCTAAAATCAATTTCTCACACCCCTCTGAAAATTCTATCCAGACAGACTCTGTATGTGTTATTTCAGACTTTATACCCGTTTTTATGCAACAATTTAAATGATTACGGACATAGAGATCAACCCCACCCCCCTTCCCGATACTTCTGTCTACTTGGAACAATTTAAAACCCGGAATGTGACATTCGGCAGGCATGTCCCGATTTTTCATATTAAACCATGTCTCAGTTATTGCAAAAACATCAATATTACCCGTACTTGCAACTAATCTCAACTCGTCCATCCTTTTTCTAGCACTACGACTATTGGTGTAATATACATTTAAAGACCCTCCTTTCTCTTTACCCTTCCTGCTTATTTCTGTTTTTCCACTATACCTATTACTGTCCTTGTCACCTAGTGCCACTGGCTTTCCAATACCCACCTTATTCTGCCTATTACTAGTTCCCCTAGAATTTATAACATTACTACACTGGGACTTCACTGTTTTCCACCCATAACCCATACCACTAACTTTTTCTAGTTTAAAACTCTAACAGCTCCCTCCACTGCAGTTGCCAGTGCCCCCACCCCAGACCTAGATAAGTGAACCCCATCCATGGCATACATGTCATTTCTGCCATAGAAGAGGTCCCAGTTGTCAATGAATGTTACTGCATTTTCCTTACAGTATTTGTCCAGCCAGCAATTGACACCAATTGCCCTGGACAACCATTCATTTCCAACTCCTCTCCTTGGCAAAATACCACATATGACAGGGTTCCCACCCTTCTTCCAAATTCTGTCTATTGCTGACCTATAGCTGCTAATCAGCTCCTCACTCCTACGGTTTTACTAAGGAGCGTTCCTGTCTTACGAATTTACTAACTTTTTTCACTAAGGTGTTTGAGGAGGTAGATCATGGTAATGAATATGACATTGTGCATATGGACTTCAGTAAGGCTTTCAATAGAGTTCCACATTAGAGGCTATTGAGGAAACTTAGGGCACACGGAATAGGAGGAGAAATTTTTTCCTGGGTAGAGGCATGGTTGACAAATAGGCGGCAGAGAGTTTGCATAAATGGAGAGAAATCAGAATGGGGCACATCTCAAGCGGTGTCCCACAGGGATCAGTTTTGGGGCCCCTTGTTGTTTACAATTTACATAAACGACATAGATGAGGAAATAAATAGCAACATAAGGAAATTTGCTGATGACACCAAAATAGGCCGTCCAATTCATTCTAATGAGGACATTAGAGCACTCCAGGATGATTTGAATAGACTGATGCAGTGGTAGGAGAAGTGGCAGATGCAGTTTAATGTAAACAAATGCAAAGTTCTAAATGTTGGGCATGACAATAACCATGCCACATATAAACTGAATAATGTAGATCTTAATACTTGTGATTGTGAGAAGGATTTAGGAGTTCTGGTTAGCAGTAATCTGAAACCAAGACAACAGTGCATAAGTGTTTGCAATAAAGCTAACAGAATCCTTGGCTTCATATCAAGAAGTATAAATAATAGAAGTCCTCAGGTTGTTCTTCAGCTCTATATATATCTTTGGTTAGGCCTCATCTAGATTATGCTGCACAGTTTTGGTCACCGTATTACAGAATGGATATAAATGCACTGGAAAACGTACAAAGGAGGATGACTAAGTTGATCCCATGTATCAGAAATCTTCCCTATGAAGATAGACTGAGGGCCTTGAATCTGCACTCTCTAGAAAAGCGTAGAATTAGTGGGGATATGATTGAGGTGTATAAATGGAACACAGGAATAAATAAAGGGGATGTAAATAGCGTGCTGAAAATATCCAGCCAAGACAGGACTCGCAGCAATGGTTTCAAGTTGGAAAACTTCAGATTCAGGAATGATATAGGAAAGCACTGGTTTGGTAATAGAGTTGTGGATGAGTGGAACAAACTCCCGAGTACCGTCATAGGGGCTGGGACGTTGTGTAGTTTTAAAAATAGGTTAGATAAATACATGAGTGGGTGTGGGTGGGTGTGAGTTGGACCTGACTAGCTTGTGCTACTAGGTCAGATGCAGTACTAATTCCTTAAGTGGAAGTGACCTGACTACCTGGAGTGTACCTGGAGAGGGTTAACTCCAGGTGGTCAGGTCTAAGCCGGGGAGTGACGGACATGCCTCGCATGGGTCAGTAGGCCTGCTGCAGTGTTCCTTTTTTCTTATGTTCTTATGCACTCTCTCTGCACTCTCCCTGCACTCTCTCTGCACTTTCCCTGCACTCTCCCTGCACTCTCCCTGCACTCTCCCTGCACTCTCCCTGCACTCTCCCTGCACTCTCCCTGCACTCTCCCTGCACTCTCCCTGCACTCTCCCTGCACTCTCCCTGCACTCCCTACACACTCTCTACCACACTTAGTGTGGTGACCAACAATTTCTTCCACTTTGTAATAAGAGTCGTAAACAGTTGATGGAACTCCATTAAACTTGTAGTTGTCAGCGGTCGCAATATACACAATGCAAAGCAAATATTCCTCCACTAATCTTCACCAGTCAACATTAGTCATAAAATAACATTTCATGTGGTGGAGGTGGTAACATAGATATTTATACAGTTTTTATGTGTCCAAAACATCAAGCGGTAAAAAATGTTGCCAAAGGTCACCGGCCGTTCATCAGAGTAGCAGCTGCCAGAAGTCACCAGTTTCTCCAACACGCAAGTTATACCTTTTGTATCAAACTGAACACATATTACCCTGGTAAATAATATTCCAGTAGTCCTTTCATTTGTAATCCAAAATCATCGACCGGATTCGTTCAAATTACGTGATCCACTGACCGGATTCATCCGGTTTGGTCCAATAAGTGAACCAATGACGAGATTAATAGCTGAAAGAATTTCTAGGCGCTCCTAACACCCAGACGGATTCTTTGAAAAAATAAGGTATCCTCGGGTTTTACGCGCCCTTATCAAACACCCAAACAGTAACTAATAGAGCGGTAAGATTGTCTCAAACATATACACCTACAAATAAAAATATATACAATAAAAATGCAAATTGACAGATCTACACTTTAAGGAGGTTATTAGTAGAATATACAGTAAAGCATCCAATAAAATCACATTATGAAATCCTGTGTAGTCTGCAACCAAACGGGCTAATGCAAGGATTACTTGCAACTTCTGTGGGAAATGGGCCCACACATCATGTGCAGATATTCAGAAATCATCTATAAGAGATATTAAACCAGGAAAGTGTTTTTGGGTATACCCAAATGAGATCGAACTGTGGAATAAAATCACATTGGTATTAAAAGATTTTATTTTTTATTAACACATCGGCCGTTTCCCACCAAAGCAGGGTGGCCCGAAAAAGAAAAACTTTCACCATCATTCACTCAATAACTGTCTTGCCAGAGGCGTGCTTACACTACAGTTACAAAACTGCAACATTAACACCCCTCCTTCAGAGTGCCGGCACTGTACTTCCCATCTCCAGAAATCAAGTCCAGCCTGCCGGTTTCCCTCAATCCTTTCATAAATGTTACCTTGCTTACACTCCAACAGCACGTCAAGTCATAAAAACCATTTGTCTCCATTCCCTCCTATCTAACATGCTCACACATGCTTGCTGGAAGTCCAAGCCCCTCACACACAAAACCTCCTTTACCCACTCCCTCCAACCTTTCCTAGGCCGACTCCTACCCCGCCTTCCCTCCACTACAGATTTATAGACTCTCGAAGTCATTTTATTTTTTAACACCTCTCTACATATCCAAACCATCTCAATAACCCTTCCTCAGCTCTCTGGATAATAGTTTTGGTAATCCCATACCTCCTCCTAATCTCCAAACTATGGATTCAAACCACACATTGCCCTCAGACATGACATCTCCACTGCCTCCAGCCTTCTCCTTGTTACAGCATTCACCACCCATACCTCACATGCATACATGAGTGTTGGTATAACTATACTCTCATACATTCCCCTCTTTGCTTTCATGGATAAAGTTCTCTGTCTCCACAAGCTCCTCAGTGCACCACTCACTTTTTTTTCCTCGTCAATTCTATGATTCACCTCATCCTTCATAGACCCATCTGCTGACACGTCCACTCCTAAATATCTGAACACATTCACCTCCTCCATACTCTCTCCCTCCAATCTGATATCCTATCTTTAGTTACCTACTTTTTTTGTTATCTTCATCACCTTACTCTTTTCTATATTCACTTCTAATTTTCTTCTTTTACATACCCTACCAAACTCATTAATCAACCTCTGCAACTTTTCTTCAAAATGTCCCAAAAGCACAGTGTCATCAGCAAAGAGCAACTGTGACAACTCCAACTTTGTGTTAGATTCTTTATCTTTTAACCCCACAGCTCTTGCCAACACCCGAGGATTCACTTCTCTTGCAACTCCATCTATAAATATATTGATCAACCACGGTGACATCACACATCCCTGTCTAAGGCCTACTTTTACTGGGAAATAATCTCCCTCTCACCTACATATTCTAACCTCAAAACGACCTTCATAGAAAACCTGACAGCATGCTATAACAGATGGGAAAACAAAAAGTCTGGGCCAAATGGTGCTATCGCCCCTTGTGCAAATGCTGGCCTGGTAGACAGTAACTGTAAGAATGGAGAAATGTATAGTGGCCCGGAGGGAGACAGGAGCACTAATGAGGAAACAGGTGTAGACAAGGACATGCAAAAACCAATGTTACAAACTAGCAATACCACGGGAGATAGTATACAAGGGGATGCCCCAAGAAACAGTGAGGATAAATTACCAGAAATAACTGATGAAGGCTCCATTGTTAGTACCAGGGCTGAAGATAGTAAACAGAGAGGAAAACACGCACCAGTAGGGAATACAGTCACAAAAAAACTAAGGCAAACAGAAACCAAGCCAATGCAAATTCTGTGCACTTGGTATCTGCAGTCATGGGATGTCTGGAAAAACATGGGACATGCTACTTTGACCAACCCAGAAAATGCCGTGCCCATATGACAACAGCAAAATGCAACCTCTCTTTCTGTAAGCTTTTCCACCCTGAAACGTGTCATCTTCAATTCAGGAAAGACAGTGCTAATACTTATATTGCTAGGCACACCACTTAAAGGGGACAAGAAGATACAGAACATCCAGACCATGGGAAAACCTGAGTAACCACAGTAACTCCAGAGAGAGAGGTGTTTTAGTGCCAGGAAGAAAAAAAGCTAGCAGGAAATGACAGAAATCATACACCAACTCTGATCATTTCTGGAGTGGAATCACAGTCGATGGCCTCCACTCCAAAACAATAGATATTAGAGCCAAGAAAAAAGATCTTCCCACTATACCACCAATACCAACAATCCGACGACATTCATATTTGTCAATATACAGCGTCTAAAGCCAGCAATGAACAACAAAACGCCTGACAACTGTGGACTGCTTACAGAGTCAAACACAATGTTCGCGGTTTTCACAGAGACCCACATAAAGGATCACTTGGACAATGAAATATGGATCCCTGGCTACAACCTATACAGATGTGACAGAGTGAACAGGCAAAAAGGGGGGGTTGGCCTGTATATCACAGAGTCACTTATATGTTCAGAACTACTAAATGCCTCAAATGATGTTGAAATTTTAACAGTAAAGATCGAGAACCAAAATCTGGTCATCGTGGTTGTCTACAAGCCTCCGGATGCAACGTCCCAACAATTCCAGGAACAGCTTCTGAAAATTGACCACTGTCTGGAAAATCTTCCAGCTTCTGCCCCCAACATGCTGGGAGACTTCAACCTAAGGCACCTAAAATGGAGGAATATAGCAAACAATGTGGTAGCAGAGATAACACCAGGAGGCAGCTCAGATGAAAACTCGCACACACATGAACTTTTATATCTCAGCACAAAATTCACCTTAAACCAGCAAATAATAGAGCCTACAAGGTTGGAGAATACACTGGACCTCATCTTCACTAACAATGATGATCTGATACGAAATGTCAACATTTCAAAAACAATATACTCAGATTACAACATAATAGAGGTCCAGACATGTATGCGGGGAGCCCCAGACCGACAAAATATGATCAGTCGCGAGGGAGCCTTCTCCAAATTCAACTTCAATAACAAATACATAAAGTGGGACTAAGTAAACGATGTCCTAAATGACATAAACTTGGAAGATAGCCTAAGCAACACGGATCCAAACCTACGTCGAGAACAAATTATCTCTGTGGCACCAAAGGTATGATCAAGGCATATTCCTTTAAGGAAAAGGAGATGTAAACTAGAAAGAGAAAGGCGCTCACTACACAGGAGAAGGCAAAGAATAACAGAGCGGCTAAAAGAGGCCAATATATCTGCAATACGTAGGGAGACACTGATCAGAGAAATAGCAAACATCGAACTAAAGCTAAAGGAATCTTACAGGAGACAAGAAACGCGAGAACTAAAAGCCATAAATGAAATTGAAAGAAACCCAAGTATTTATTTTCTTATGCCAAATCAAAGTCCAGAACAACATCTTAAACGAGATGGGTCCTCCACAGGTGACAGCAAGGAAATGAGCGAGCTACTTAAGTCCCAATATGACTCGATTTTTAGCGAGTCGCTAACCAGATTGAGAGTCGAGGACCTAAATTAATTTTTTATGAGACAGACACATTATAATGACGCCAAATGACTTCGAAAAGGCGATAAATGACATACCCATGCACACTGCCCCAGGCCCAGACTCATGTGCGAACTGTCTCTAAGTGAGCAGCAAACTTAGCCAGTGCTGCTGACGCAGACGCCCCAGGTTGATTCTCCCTGGCCCACATATGGCTCTTGCAACAAATTCTCAATTACTGCTGCTGTGACGTGATAATATACAAAACGCAGAGTTAACTTACTTGGTAGCTTGGAGTACGAAGTTCCCTGACCCCAGGAAACCTCGGAGAGACGGACTTTCAATCTCCGTGTCCCCTTGCCCTCACCCACAGATTACTACCTACTTCTTTCCAAGGAACGCCGGCCGACTAACTGCTAGGTGTGCCTGATAGGGACGTGTATCCTATACTTAGGGAAACCGCTCAAGTGTTATTTTTGCCGGTGTTTAGGCTGTAATCACGTGACACGACTGCCCTAGTTGGAATCTGGGCTGCAGTTGACTAGCCAGCGTCTCAACTGATCTTAGTTCGAATTTTGAATCACTGGCTACTATCTATACTGCTATATTTTGACCTATTTCTAACTATCCTAGGTCCTATAACGATGTTATTATCTCCTAAGTTTATTATCTACTCTGTGTAACTACTTAAATCTTTCTAAAATGTCAAATATTGTTTACAAGGGTTATGTAAGTGGTTATGTTAAGGGTTCCTTATGCTTACACTATAAAACGTTTCGCGGAATAAGTTTCCATAAAGCCCCTATCACGTGCTGTAATGAAGCAAATCAGCCCCTCAAGCATTATTTATGTAAGGTGTGATAAATATTAGTTGTGAAAATTTCATGACTGTCCTCACTTATATTTCTTGTCTATATCCTTATCTATTTACCATGTACATAGTTCTGTAACTCAGGGGAAGGAAATAAATGCTGTTAATTAACTCAAGAAATGTATTTGAACTGTGATTATCTTCGCATTCTGTTGCTCTGTTATTGTATGTTCCAATATGTTTTCTCTAGAATTTTTGTTAATCTGTAATATAGCGTATAACATTAATTTTCTTTGTGTCTGATTATTTTTCTAGTATTAGTATTCATTGTAATAATTATTGTGAGTAGAAATAAGGTTTATAGAGGCAAGTTGACCGTCTTGTGTAGAAATTTTTAAAGAGTTTGTGTACATGAGAGGGAGTTCTATTCAAAACAAGGGAGGGAACACGCAGAAGAGTTCCCATGACCACTCTCACACCTTTGTCAGCTTAAGAAGCCTTTTTCAACTTCTCATATTGATTATACTGCTGCTAACAAGTTTAGCAGCAACCAGGCACCCCCCAAAGAGATGCCTCAAGAGTAGGAGCAGGCTTGGGGTTAGCAACCAGGCACCCCCCTCCCCCCAAAGAGATGCCTCAAGAGTAGGAGCAGGCTTGGGGTTAGCAACCAGGCACCCCCCAAAGATATGCCTCCGCCTCCAAAGTAGGAGAGATCCACCAGAGATACTGATGAGAGGAGAGTGCTAGAGAGACCCTGAACACTATAGTCCTGGAGGATCAGACCAGACTTGTAATCTGGGATTTGGAAGGTCTCAGGAGTATCCCAAAGCAGGAATGTATCAATACTATTTAAACCTCAGTATGGAAATAATGGAGTCCCTTGGGGACTATGTGGGGAGGTGGTTTTGACAGCAGTAAGCCAGTCCTGCTAATAAGAATTAAGTATTTGTTGATAGAATTTTTTGTGTGTGTCAATACTTTCAGATACCCCTGTAATGTGTTTATTAAATTGTAAGTGGTTATATCTGGGTATGTTTTACTTCCCCTTTGAGCCATGTATACAAGGTCCATGTGTCAGAGACTAAATTAAATAACCTATTGAGGTTATCATTTTTCTGTGGAGAGTCAAGCCCCTGATAAGGTGCCTACTGCTCGTGTTTTCAGGCCATGCTACCCTAAGAGCCAGTACTTATCAGGACCCCCTATCTTGTTTTAACTATCCTGTGTTATTTCTCACTGGGTTTTCTCCTGCTCTAACCCAAACTCCTTGTTTTTCTCCCTTCTCCTATGACTATCATTTCTTTTATCCCTTACACTATTAAAAGAGCAGGTGGTGGCAGCATACTCCCAAGAGAATAGACCGCTACCGTCTATTCTCCCATATTCTAGTAATGTTCCCTTTTATTTGATCTCTATATTCCCATATTTTTTTTTGTATCCACTCCAAGTCTCTACCTGAGGGAATAGACAATATGGCATCGTCTGGTGTTCTGTCGACCCCAGGGTGGGGCTGGGGTTGTAGCTGCATTTCAGTGCTTTTAACATCCTATGGAGAGGGAGCATGGACACAGGGGTCGTCCCACAGCTGCTAAAATCAACAGACATAGCCCCACTCCCAAAAGGGGGCAGTAAAGCAATAGCAAAGAACTAAAGGCCGATAACGCTAACGTCCCATATCATAAAAGTCTTTGAAAGGGTTCTAAGAAGCAAGATCGCCGCCCATCTAGATTCCCATCAGTTACACAACCCAGGGCAGCATGTGTTTAGAGCAGGTTGCTCCTGTCTGTCCCAACTACTGGACCACTATGACAAGGTCCTGGATGCTCTAGAAGACAAACAGAATACAGACACAGACTTTGCAAAAGCCTTTGACAAGTGTGACCACGGTGTAATAGCGCACAAAATGCGTGATAAAGGAATAACAGGAAAAGTTGGTAGATGGATCTATAATTTCCTAACAAATAGAACACAAAGAGTAGTAGTCAACAGAGTAAAGTCTGAGGCGGCTACAGTGAAAAGCTCTGTTCCACAAGGCACAGTACTCGCTCCTATCCTGTTCCTCATCCTCATATCTGACATAGACAGGAATATAAGCCACAGTATGTGAATGAATGGTTCAGAGAACCGACGAGTTGGTAAATTAGACACATATGCAACACTTGGGTATCTTTATTGAGGAAACGTTTCGCCACACAGTGGCTTCATCAGTCCATACAAAGGAGAATCGTGAAGAACAGGAGGAGTGTGAGGTTGTCAGGCCCTCAATCTTGAGACGATGTTGTCAGTCCATCAATCTTGAATAGAATAACAGCATATGAGCAGAGGGAGCTTATATACTGTAGACAGGAGAGGTGCAGCAGTTGTAGGAGGTGTCACATTTGTTCAATGTGGAAGTAGGTCGTGCCCAAGGAATAGGCAAGCGAGGAAATCCCTGTATTAAGATACCAAGATGTTGCAGTGTCAGACAGGATGTGAATGAATGGTTCAGAGAACCGACGAGTTGGTAAATTAGACACATATGCAACACTTGTCTCAAGATTGAGGGCCTGACAACCTCACACTCCTCCTGTTCTTCACGATTCTCCTTTGTATGGACTGATGAAGCCACTGTGTGGCGAAACGTTTCCTCAATAAAGATACCCAAGTGTTGCATATGTGTCTAATTTACCATAAGCCACAGTGCTGTGTCTTCATTGGCAGATGGCACCCGAATTTGCATGACAGTGTCCACCATTGAAGACACTGCAAGACTCCAAGCAGACATCAACCAAATCTTTAAATGGGCTGCAGAAAACAATATGAAGTTCAATGATGAGAAATTTCAATTACTCCAATATGAAAAACGCGAGGAAATTAAAACTTCATCGGAGTATAAAACAAATTCCAACCACAATAGAGCGATAAACTAATGTAAAAGACCTGGGAGTGATCATGTCAGAAGATCTCACCTTTAAAGATCATAGCACTCTACTAGAAAAATGAGAGGATGGATAATGAGAACCTTCAAAACCAGGGATGCCAAGCCCATGTTAACACTTTTCTGGTCGCTTGTTTTATCTAGGCTGGAATATTGCTGCACGCTAACTGCACACTCTCAACACACTCTCCACACACACTGCACATACTCTCCACACTCTTTTCACACTCTCCACATACTCTTCCTTCATTCTCCCTACATTCTCCCCACACTCTTGACAGTCTCCACACACTCCACATGCTCTCCACACTCTTCACACACTCTTCACACTCTCCACATACTCTTACTTCACTCTCCCCACATTCTCCACACACTCTTGACACTCTCCACACTCTCTGTGTTAAGAGCCCTTAATATACCACTTGCATAACACTTGTACATAATATTATTCTTTTTAGAAGATTTACGTAAGTACACAAAGTAGTAAATAATCGTAGGAATTATTAATACAGTTTTAGGACCTAAAATATGTAGGATTAGATTAAATTAATAGAATTAGATAGATAGCTAGCGTTTCAAATTTGAATGTAAACAGTCGAGAGAAGATAGCGAATCAGTTACTCACCAGAAGTCATAGAGGCAACAGGTATGACACGAGTTAGTTAACACCGGCGTAAAACTAGGAGCTTTCCTAGTACTGAGAAGTACTACTAGTATCCTGACAAGCCCCAGCGAACTGGATTTAGGTTTCTGTTTGCAACATTGGCCAATCTTTCTGCTGAAACGTGGGTTGAGAACGTTTGCTGGGAGATTTTTGACGGATGTTTAACACTGAAGTCTGTCATTACTGAGAATACAGGACGCGTATTTCTTCGTCATTTTCAAGTGAGTTGACTTTGCCATTTCACAGTCAGGAGTTACACATCACTTTAGTTATACGGGATATTTTTGCATGAGCCACTGGTGTGCCCGGGAGAAAACCTGGGGCGTCTGCGTCAGCAGTACTGGCTAAATTTGCCGCGTATTAGAAGGCAGTTCGCAAAAAAACATACTCTCCACACTCTCCACACACTTCACACTCTCCCCACACTCTCCACACACTTCACACTCTCCCCACACTCCCCACACTCTCCCCACACTCCCCACACACTTCACACTCTCCCCACACTTTCCCCACACTCCCCACACTCTCCCCACACTCTCCCCACACTCCCCACACTCTCCACACACTTCACACTCTCCCCACACTCCCCACACTGACCACACTCTCCCCACACTCCCCACACTCTCCCCACACTCTCCACACTCTCCACACACTCCACACTCTCCCCACACTCCACATACACTCCACACTCTCCACACTCTCCACACTCTCCCCACACTCCCCAGACTCTGCACACACACTTCACACTCCACACACTCTTCACACTCTCCCCACACTCCACATACACTCCACATACACTCCACTCTCCACACACTCTCCCCAGACTCTGCACACACTCTCCACACACTCCACATACACTCCACTCTCCACACACTTTCCTCTCTCCACACACTCCTCACGTTTTCCACACACTCCACACATTCTTCGGCAAATCTTTTCAATATATCACTACAAACTGGCATAGTGCCAGACAAGTGGAAAAGGGCAAATGTAATACCTATCTACAAGGCAGGTGACAGGTCCTTAGCTTCGAACTATAGACCAATAAGTCTTACCTCCATAGTTGGTAAATTTATGGAATCAATAATTGCCGAGGCAATTCGTAGCCATCTTGAAAAGCATAAATTGATTAATGAATCTCAACACGGTTTTACTAAGGGGCGTTCCTGTCTTACGAATTTACTAACTTTTTTCACTAAGGTGTTTGAGGAGGTAGATCATGGTAATGAATATGATATTGTGTATATGGACTTCAGTAAGGCTTTCAATAGAGTTCCACATCAGAGACTATTGAGGAAACTTAAGGCACACGGAATAGGAGGAGAAATTTTTTCCTGGGTAGAGGCATGGTTGACAAATAGGCGGCAGAGAGTTTGCATAAATGGAGAGAAATCAGAATGGGGGCGCGTCTCAAGCGGTGTTCCACAGGGGTCAGTTTTGGGCCCCCTGTTATTTACAATTTACATAAATGACATAAATGAGGGAATAAATAGTAACATAAGTAAATTTGCTGATGACACCAAAATAGGCCGTCCAATTCATTAAAATGAGGACATTAGAGCACTCCAGGATGATTTGAATAGACTGATGCAGTGGTCGGAGAAGTGGCAGATGCAGTTTAATGTAAACAAATGCAAAGTTCTAAATGTTGGGCAGGACAATAACCATGCCACATATAAACTGAATAATGTAGATCTTATTACTTGTGATTGCGAGAAGGATTTAGGAGTTCTGGTTAGTAGTAATCTGAAGCCTAGACAGCAGTGCATAAGTGTTCGCAATAAAGCTAACAGAATCCTTGGCTTCATATCAAGAAGAATAAATAACAGAAATCCTCAGGTTGTTGTTCAACTCTATATATCTTTGGTTAGGCCTCATTTAGATTATGCTGCACAGTTCTGGTCACCGTATTACAGAATGGATATAAATGCACTGGAAAATGTACAAAGGAGGATGACAAAGTTGATCCCATGTATCAGAAATCTTCCCTATGAGGATAGACTGAGGCCCTGAATCTGCACTCTCTAGAAATGTGTAGAATTAGGGGGGATATGATTGAGGTGTACAAATGGAAAACAGGAATAAATAAAGGGGATGTAAATAGCGTGCTGAAAATATCCAGCCAAGACAGGACTCGCAGCAATGGTTTCAAGTTGGAAAATTTCAGATTCAGGAAGGATATAGGAAAGCACTGGTTTGGTAATAGAGTTGTGGATGAGTGGAACAAACTCCCGAGTACCGTCATAGATGCTAAGACGTTGTGTAGTTTTAAAAATAGGTTAGATAAATACATGGGTGGGTGTGGATGGGTGTGAGTTTGGACCTGACTAGCTTGTGCTACCAGGTCAGTAGCTGTACTAATTCCTTAAGTGGAAGTGACCTGACCAGGTGGTCGGCTAGACAATTATATGAGTGGGTGAGGTTGGGTGTGAGTTGGTCCTGACTAGCTTGTGCTAGGTCAGATGCAGTGCTCATTCCTTAAGTGAATGTAACCTGACCTGGCTGGGTCGGGGCATTGGCTTAAGCCGTTGGAGATTTGGACCTGCCTCGCATGGACCAGTAGGCCTGCTGCAGTGTTCCTTCTTTCTTATGTTCTTATGTTCATTCTCCACATACTCTATGCACTTTCCACACACTCTCTACACACTCTTCCTACACTTTACCCATACACTTTACACACTCTCCCCAGCTATCTCCACATTCTCATCTCTCCCTATCTTCTTACTTCTCTCTCGCTCTCTCTGTCTGTCTGCCTGTCTGTCTCAGTCTCTCTCTATCCTCTCTTTCTCCCTCTCTCTTCTTTCTCTCTGTCTCTTTCTCTATCTCTGTCTTCTCCCTCTCTCTTTCCTCATCTTTCTCTTCCCCTTTCTCTCTCTCTCTCTCCTTCCCCTCTATCTCTCCCTCTCCCCTTCTCTCTCTCTGTCTCCCTCTCCCCTTCTCTCTCTCACACACAAACTACCTCAACAATAATCAAACATGGGACCCCAGAGGGTCACCCGAAGACCCAGGGAAAAATAAATGGAAATAATGATAATAGTAATAAATGGAAATTAATGGAAGAGTTATAGAGAAGAATAGAGCGAGAATGGTAAAGTAAGCTATGATAACTTACCTTGAAAATAGAGAGAGAGAGATGGAAGCAAAGGAGAAGTCAGAGCTACGAATTGAAGCTGCAGAATCCAAGATACAGAACCGAGCATCTGAATTAAAAATGCTGAAGCAACATACATGGCAGAAGGGTGATGGCATCTGTAGCAGGTACACCAATATTCAACGAGGAGTCTGAAGGAAAGGAAGGAAACAAGATCAATGTTGAAGACCTTTAATGCCACCGGGAAATGTTGAGGAGCGAAAGGGGCTGTTGAGCAGTAAGCGAGGGGGGTGTAGGTAGAGATGGTGATAGACCCCCTGCAGAGGCGTGATCCAGCCGCCAGGAGATCCAGGAGGGTTTGTGAGGGCTGGGAGAATGAGATACTGGGCAGGGTGCTATGGGAGTCTACTGCGAACAGTTGGATGGGGGCTGCGAGTTTGGAGTGTGGCCTGTTTTGCGATATCATGTTTAGTTATGGGGTTCTGTTTGTGGGTGTTTGTGCTTGCAAACACCCACACCCTTGTCTCTCTTTCTTACCCCTGTTGTCCTCTCTCTCTCTCTCAGCTGTTTTCGTTCTGTTGTGGTCTAGATACACTCTCCGTTATATTGTTGAAGCAGGTAGTGGTAAAGTGGACCCTAAACTTGCTAAAATTCTTGCCATTAAAAATTATCGTGTACCTTATGATAGGAAATCCCTCCAACATTTCTTAGGGATGGTAGGGTTTACAGACGTTGCTGTAAGAACTTTGCAGATGTTGTAGCCCCAAACTTCCCTTACCAGTCATAATACTACATTTCAATTAAGCCCAGACTGCCACGACGCTTTTAACGAAGCCAAACGTCTACTTTGTACTGAACCCTTTCTGATTTTTCAAAACCCTTTACATTACAGGTTGATGCATTTGAGTCAGGGGCAGGGCAGTACTCCTACAAAAATCTGGGGAAGAGTGGTTGCAGCCTGTGGCTTACTTCTCGGCCAAGTATCAACCTCACCAGAGGGCCTATGCCACAATTGAAAAAGAAGCCCTCGCTCTGATACTGGCATTAGAACATTTCGAGGTCTACGTGGGGCAGTCTTCCCAAGTGGTCACAGTCTACAGTGATCACAATCCACTAGTCTACCTCAACTCAATGGAGAACCACAACACAAGTCTGATGAGATGGAGTCTCAGGCTGCAGCCTTACAATATTAAAATTTTACATATTGCTGGCAAAGATAAGCTGGCTGATTCCCTTTCCTCTATTTAAATTTAGGTTAGGATGTGTTACAGAATATATGAATAGCCTAGCTCTTTTTTCCCCTTTGTTTAAATAAAATGTTTTAATGTTGTTGGCGGGTTTTTTTGTGTGTGAGGGGACATTGTGCTAGCGTCCGCAGGTGTCTCGAACCTACTTTAGCCCTACTGTCCACTGTCTCGCTCTAGTATACAGTTTGACTATACGTCTCGAGAAAAGTTGAGCTCTATCTAATAAGCTAGATGGTTGAGAAGAAAGGCAGTTCCATTATTGTTCAGTGCCATGGCGACACGCTACCCATAGAGGTGGAAGCCTAGTCCTGGCTATTAGAGCCCTTTTGGGGTGGGGGTGTGGCATACAGACTATGTTAGACTTTATTCAGCGTATGTACACACTCCCATATAGGCTGCCTCCCAACCAGTGAACCAGGTGCTAAGTGTTTAACCATATTAAGGGTACCCGTCGTTAAATCAGTACCTTGGTTCAATGTCCAATCATAGGCGAGTCCGCCCACCAAGTGCTGAGGCGACGTGGTTCACTCACAGTCAGCACTTACCAGACTCGCCTCTAGCTGGTTGAACCACGGTGCTCTCTCTCTCTGGCTTCTGTGTGCGTCACCGTGTGGTACACTTATATGCTACTCCTGTACAAAGTGTACATAACTGTATATAATTATCTGGTGAAAGAAAATACAAGTTAGATATTACTGCTGAGTTTGTTTTGCTCTAACCCATTACTACCAGGTCACAGGCCATTATGACCAGGTCACAGGCCATTATGACCAGGTCACAGGCCATTATGACCAGGTCACAGGCCATTACTACCAGGTCACAGGCCATTATGACCAGGTCACAGGCCATTATGACCAGGTCACAGGCCATTACTACCAGGTCACAGGACATTCTTACCTGTGTTCGTAATAAAGGGTTTTTAGAAAATAATAATAGTATAGTGTAATTCAATACAAAAAGTTAAAATAAAAATTTAAAAGTTATTAGAGCATCATATATGTTAGCCGTAAACGATTTTTTTCTCCAAATTATGGATGTTTCTTTCTAAATCTATTTAATATAAGGTATAGGAATTTTTTATTCTCACACCTCAATTACTGGGAACACTTGAGATACATGATAATATACACTTTGAAAATCCTAGAGGGATTAGTACCAAACTTGCACACGAAAATCACTCCCTATGAAAGCAAAAGACTCGGCAAGAGAGGCAACATTCCCCCAATGAAGAGCAAGGGTGCCACTAGCACGTTGAGAGACAACACGATAAATGTCAGGGGCCCAAGACTGTTCAACTGCCTCCCAGCATGCATAAGAGGGATTACCTATAGACCCCTGGCTTTCTTCAAGAAGGCACTGGACAGGCACTTAAAGTCAGTACCTGACCAGCCGATCTGTGGTTTGTACGTTGGTTTGCATGCGGCCAACAGTAACAGCCTGGTTGATCAGGCCCTGATCCTCCATGAGGCCTGGTCACAGACCGGGCAGCGGGGGCGTTGACCCCCAAAACCCTCTCCAGGTATACACCAGTGACTTTGTCCCTGTCCCATCTCTGGAGCATTCTGTGTCTGTCCACCCTGTCACTTCCTCTCAGTATTTTATGTCATTATCATATCTTCCCTCTTCTCCAGGAAGGTCAACGCTCCGACGGTCCGGTCCATGACCTGGCCTTGAGGTGGATCATGGCCTGATCAACCAGGCTGTTTCTGCTGGCCACACACGAACCACAGCCCGGTTGCTCGGGAACTGACTTCAGATGTCTGTCCAGATTCCTCTTGAAGATAGTCTATTGGTAATCCCCCTATTGAATGCTGGGAGACAGTTGAACAGTCTTGAGCCCTTGACACTTATTGTGTTATCTCTTAGATACTCAGGGTACCCCTATTTTTCATGAGGGGGGGATGTTTCACCACCTGCTGAGTTTTTTGCTCTATTAGGAAGTGGTTTCATGTGCAGATTTGAGACTAATCCCTCTAGGATTTTCCAAGTGTATATTATCATGCATCTTTCTTGTATCTTTCATTGGACTTACCACTTAGATCTGGAGCTAGTCTTGTTGCAAACTTTTGAACTTTCTCTAATTTCTTGACTGGCTTGACAAGGTGTGAGTTCCATTCTGCTGCTGCATACTCCAATATGGACCTGAAATACACGGCGTACAAAGACTCCTAGCGCCCATATGCTGCAGCACTTATTTGTTTCATGTGTGCCTCAGGAGATGTGTTCATTATGATGTGTGCCTCAGGAGATGTGTTCAGTATGATGTGTGCCTCAGGAGATGTGTTCATTATGATGTGTGCCTCAGGAGATGTGTTCAGTATGATGTGTGCCTCAGGAGATGTGTTCAGTATGATGTGTGCCACAGGAGATGTGTTCATTATGATGTGTGCCAGAGGAGATGTGTTCAGTATGATGTGTGCCACAGGAGATGTGTTCATTATGAAGTGTGCCTCAGGAGATGTGTTCAGTATGATGTGTGCCAGAGGAGATGTGTTCAGTAGGATGTGTGCCTCAGGAGATGTGTTCATTATGATGTGTGCCTCAGGAGATGTGTTCAGTATGATGTGTGCCTCAGGAGATGTGTTCAGTATGATGTGTGCCAGAGGAGATGTGTTCAGTATGATGTGTGCCACAGGAGATGTGTTCATTATGATGTGTGCCAGAGGAGATGTGTTCAGTATGATGTGTGCCACAGGAGATGTGTTCAGTATGATGTGTGCCAGAGGAGATGTGTTCAGTATGATGTGTGCCTCAAGAGATGTGTTCATTATGATGTGTGCCACAGGTGTGTTCATTATGATGTGTGCCACAGGAGATGTGTTCAGTATGATGTGTGCCACAGGAGATGTGTTCAGTATGATGTGTGCCTCAGAAGATGTGTTTATTATGTGTGTCACAGGAGATGTGTTCATTATGATGTGTGCCACAGGTGTGTTCATTATCATGTGTGCCAGAGGAGATGTGTTCAGTATGATGTGTGCCTCAGAAGATGTGTTCAGAATGATGTGGACCTCAGGAGATGTGTTCAGTATGATGTGTGCCAGAAGAGATGTGTTCAGTTTGATGTGTGCCTCAGGAGATGTGTTCAGTATGATGTGTGCCTCAGGAGATGTGTTCAGTATGATGTGTGCCAGAGGAGATGTGTTCAGTATGATGTGTGCCTCAGGAGATGTATTCATTATGATGTGTGCCAGAGGAGATGTGTTCAGTATGATGTGTGCCTCAGGAGATGTATTCATTATGATGTGTGCCAGAGGAGATGTGTTCAGTGTGATGTGTACCACAGGAGATGTGTTCATTATGATGTGTGCCAGAGGAGATGTGTTCAATATGATGTGTGCCTCAGTAGATGTATTCATTATTATGTGTGCCAGAGGAGATGTGTTCAGTATGATGTGTGCCTCAGGAGATGTATTCATTATGATGTGTGCCAGAGGAGATCTGTTCAGTATGATGTGTGCCTCAGGAGATGTATTCATTATGATGTGTGCCAGAGAAGATGTGTTCAGTATGATGTGTGCCTCAGGA
Organism: Cherax destructor; assembly: GCA_009830355.1. Taxonomy (NCBI): domain Eukaryota; kingdom Metazoa; phylum Arthropoda; class Malacostraca; order Decapoda; family Parastacidae; genus Cherax; species Cherax destructor. The sequence continues at coordinate 44,182 of WNWK01015215.1, forward strand.
GATGTGTTCAGTATGATGTGTGCCTCAGGAGATGTATTCATTATGATGTGTGCCAGAGGAGATGTATTCATTATGATGTGTTCCAGAGGAGATGTGTTCAGTATGATGTGTGCCACAGGAGATGTGTTCAGTATGATGTGTGCCTCAGGAGATGTGTTCAGTATGATGTGTGCCACAGGAGATGTGTTCACTATGATGTGTGCCTCAGGAGATGTGTTAAGTATGATGTGTGCCAGAGGAGATGTGTTCAGTATGATGTGTGCCTCAGGAGATGTGTTCAGTATGATGTGTGCCAGAGGAGATGTGTTCAGTATGATGTGTGCCTCAGGAGATGTATTCATTATGATGTGTGCCAGAGGAGATGTGTTCAGTATGATGTGTGCCTCAGGAGATGTATTCATTATGATGTGTGCCAGAGGAGATGTGTTCGGTATGATGTGTGCCTCAGGAGATGTATTCATTATGATGTGTGCCACAGGAGATGTGTTCAGTATGATGTGTGCCTCAGGAGAAGTGTTCAGTATGATGTGTGCCACAGGAGATGTGTTCAGTATGATGTGTGCCGCAGGAGATGTGTTCAGTATGATGTGTTCCACAGGAGATGTGTTCATTATAATGTGTGCCTCAGGAGATGTGTTCATTATGATGTGTGCCACAGAAGATTTGTTCATTATGATGTGTGCCTCAGGAGATGTGTTCAATATGATGTGTGCCACAGGAGATGTGTTCAGTATGATGTGTGCCTCAGAAGATGTGTTCATTATGATGTGTGCCTCAGGAGATGTGTTCATTATGATGTGTGCCTCAGGAGATGTGTTCAGTATGATGTGTGCCACAGGAGACGTGTTCATTATGATGTACTCACCTAATTGTACTCACCTAATTGTGGTTGCAGGGGTCGAGACTCAGCTCCTGGCCCCGCCTCTTCGCTGTCTGCTACTGGGTCTCTGCTCTCCCTGCTCCATGAGCTTTATCATACCTTGTCTTAAAACTATGTATGGTTCCTGCCTCCACTATATCTTTCTCTAGACTATTCCACTTCCTGACTACTCTGTGGCTGAAGAAATGCTTCCTAACATACCTTTGACTCATCTGAGTCTTCAGCTTCCAGTTGTGTCCCCTTGTTTCTGTGTTCCCTCTCTGGAACATCTTGTCACTGTCTACCTTGTCAATTCCCCGCAGTATTTTGTATGTCGTTATCATGTCTCCTTTGACCCTTCTTTCCTCCAGTGTTGTTAGTCATATTTCCCTCAACCTCTCTGCATAGGACAGACCCCTGAGTTGTGGAACTAACCTTGTCGCAAACCTTTGCACTTTCTCTAGTTTCTTTACGTGCTTGACCAGGTTTGGGTTCCAGACTGGTGCTGCATATTCTAGTATGGACCTGACGTACACGGTGTACAGTGTCTTGAACGATTCCTTGTTAAGGTAACGGAACGCTAATCTTAGGTTTGCCAGTCGCCCATATGCTGCCGCAGTTATCTGGTTGATGTGTGCCTCCGGACACGTGCTTGGCGTTATACTCACTCCAAGGTCTTTCTCCTGTGTGCCTCAGGAGATGTGTTCATTATGATGTGTGCCTCAGGAGATGTGTTCAGTATGATGTGTGCTACAAGAGATGTGTTCAGTATGATGTGTGCCACAGGAGATGTGTTCATTATGATGTGTGCCTCAGGAGATGTGTTCAGTATGATGTGTGCTACAGGAGATGTGTTCAGTATGATGTGTGCCACAGGAGATGTGTTCATTATGATGTTCACCTCAAGATCCTTTTAATTAAGTGAAGTTTGCGGCCTTATGCCATCCCTATCATGTACTGTGTCCGTGGCCTTGTTTGGTCTTCCCCAATCATCAAGATTTTCCACTTGCTACGGTTAAACTCCAGGAGCCAGTTGTTGGAGCAGGTTTGCAGCCTGTCCAGATCCCTTTGTAATCCTGCCTGATCCTCATCTGCTTGTATTTTTCGCACTAACATCACATCGTCTGAAAACAGGTACACCTATTAATCTATCCCTTCCGTCATATCATTCACATATACCAGAAACTGCACCAGTCATAGGACTGACCCCTGTGGAGCCCCACTCGTCATATTCACCCACTCTGACACCTTGTCATGTACTTTCACTCGTTGTTTCCTTCCTGTAAGATATTCTCTGATCCATTGCAGTACCTTTCCTATTATTCATGCCTGTTCCTCTATGTTTTGCACTATTCTCTTAGGCAGAACTGTGTCAAAAATTTATTTCAGTTCAATAAAATGCAGTCTTCAGACCTCTCTCTCTCTCTCTCTCTGTCTCTCTCTCTCTCTCTCTCTCTCTCTCTCTCTCTCTTTCTCTCTCTCTCTCTCTCTCTCTCTCTCTCTCTCTCTCTCTCTCTCTCTCTCTCTCTCTCTCTCTCTCTCTCTCTCTCTCTCTCTCTCTCTCTCTCTCTCTCTCTCTCTCTCTCTCTCTTCTCTCTCTCTCTCTCTCTCTCTCTCTCTCTCTCTCTCTCTCTCTCTCTCTCTCTCTCTCTCTCTCTCTCTCTCTCTCTCTCTCTCTCTCTCTCTCTCTCTCTCTCTCTCTCTCTCTCTCTCTCTCTCTCCTGTCTCATTTCTGTTACCTTGTCACAAAACTACAGTAGGTTTGTGACAAAGGGTTAACCCCATCTCCCTGAATCCGTGCTGGTTATCGTGTATAAGTTCATTCAGTCTAGGTGCTCCAGCACTCTCCGTCTAATAATATTCTCCATGACTTTGCTTACTAATGTAATGTTGCCTGCTGTCTCCTTTCTAAAAAAAAAAATGGGACTACATTTGCTGATTTCCACATTTCAGGTAGTTGCCTCATTATGATAGATGTGTTAAAGATTTTTGTTAATAAGGGCACACATAGTTGGTGTGCACCCTCCCACACGACCCCTGGAGAGATGTTGTCTGGGACCACCGTTTTTGAGGTATTAACTTAGCAGTGTCTTCACCTGCTCCTCCTCTGGTGTGTGTACTGTGTCCAGAACCTTTTATGTCTCCTCAAGAATACCTAACTATATCTTGTGTTAAGCTGATCGTACTTAAGTACGAACCACAGCCCATACCTCACCAGCTGGACTGAGGTTCGTACATCAGTAACAGCCTGGTTGATCAAATCCTGATCTCAGACGGAGCCGCGGGGGCGTTGACCCCCGAAACCCTCTCCAGGTATACTCCAGGTATACTTCTTGGTCGTTTCTTGTGATCTTCCTTTCTTCCTTAGACTGATTAATTGGTCCTTGACTGTATGTGTGTGTTATTTGTGTATTGTTCCAGTCACGGTATTGAGCCTTTTTGTTATTTATCCTTGACTGTTCTTTTCCTCGTGATGTGGTAGTTCAACAATTTTTGTTCAGATTTGTTTTTTCATTCTGTCATTGTCGTATTGCCGTTAGGCCTCATTTTTTATTCATACATATTCGTTTCTGGCTTTTCGGCTCATCCCCATAATTTCCTGGGTCCATTTTCTTCTATAATTTTTCTATGATCTAACACACTTAGCGTTGGCATCTATACACTTTCAGATGAAACATGGGCTTCTTCTGGTCTTCTCATTGTTTCCGTTGACCTTAGGTATGAACTTCTGTGTCTCTGGGAAAAGCGATCACAAATCACTTAGTTTTAATATATCATGGAATTACCCAGGTAACTGCAATCAAGTCTCTGTTCCAGACTTTCGTGTAGCCGACTTCATGGGGCTGAGAAATTACCTAGGTGGGCTAAATTGGGATGACCTGACTATGGGTCAGGTAGGTGGTTTTGGTTGCCAATATGACGTTTTTCAGAGCGTAGTTCTAGCTGCCCAGACAACTTTTGTTCCAAGTAGGGAAATTAGATCTAACAAAAATGATCCTAATTGGATGAACAATAGATTAAAACATCTCATTGGTCAAAAGAGAGGCATATATAGGCGGATCAAAAGAGGGGATGGACAGATAAGAAATCAATATTTTCAATTAAAGAGAGAAATAAAAAAGGGAATAAGAAAAGCAAAAAGGGATTATGAGGCTAAGGTCGCAATGGATTCGAAGACAAACCCAAAGGGGTTTTATGTATACAGAAGTAAGAATAGGGACAAGATAGGCCCACTTAAAAGTAACTCAGGACAGATCACGGAGTGATAAGGATATGTGTGAAATTTTCAATACTTACTTCCTCTCAGTTTTTACTCAGGAAGATACTAGCGGAATTCCAGAAATAATAAATTATGTAGAACAGGAAGATAATAGACTATGCTCGATTGGGGTAACTAGTGACATGGTCCTCAGACAAATAGAGAAATTAAAACCTAACAAATCCCCAGGCCCTGATGAACTGTTTGCAAGAGTTTTAAAGGAATGTAAAGAGGAACTTAGCAAACCTTTGGCAAATCTTTTCAATACATCACTACAAACTGGCATAGTGCCAG
>WNWK01015216.1:0-48590 GCA_009830355.1 Cherax destructor
GTATGGAATAGGTAGTAAGTTACTGAAGGCTGTAAAGAGTTTTTATGAGGATAGTGAGGCTCAGGTTAGGGTGTGTAGGAGAGAGGGAGATTACTTCCGGTAAAAGTAGGTCTTAGACAGGGATGTGTGATGTCACCATGGTTGTTTAATATATTTATAGATGGGGTTGTAAAAGAAGTAAATGCTAGGGTGTTGGGGAGAGGGGTGGGATTAAATTTTGGAGAATTAAATGCAAATGGGAGTTGACACAGTTACTTTTGCTGATGATACTGTGCTTATGGGAGATTCTAAAGAAAAGTTGCAAAGGTTAGTGGACGAGTTTGGGAGAGTGTGTAAAGGTAGAAAGTTGAAAGTGAACATAGATAAGAGTAAGGTGATGAGGGTATCAAACGATTTAAATAAAGAAAAATTGGATATCACATTGGAGAGAGGGATTATGGAAGAAGTAAATGTTTTCAGATATTTGGGAGTTGACGTGTCAGCGGATGGATTTATGAAGGATGAGGTTAACCATAGAATTGATGAAGGAAAAAAGGTGAGTGGTGCATTGAGGTATCTGTGGAGAAAAAAAAACGTTATCCATGGAGGCAAAGAAGGGAATGTACGAAAGTATAGTGGTACCAACACTCTTATATGGGTGTGAAGCATGGGTTGCAAATGCTGCAGCGAGGAGGAGGCTGAAGGCAGTGGAGATGTCCTGTCTAAGGGCAATGTGTGGTGTAAATATTATGCAGAAAATTCGGAATGTGGAAATTAGGAGAAGGTGTGGAGTTACTAAAAGTATTTGTCAGAGGGCTGAAGAGGGGTTGTTGAGGTGGTTTGGTAATTTAGAGAGAATGGATCAAAGTAGAATGACTTGAAGAGCGTATAAATCTGTAGGGGAAGGAAGGCGGGGTAGGGGTCGTCCTAGAAAAGGTTGGAGGGAAGGGGTAAAGGAGGTTTTGTGGGCGAGGGGCTTGGACTTCCAGCAAGCATGTGTGAGCGTGTTAGATAGGAGTGAATGGAGACGAATGGTTTTTGGGACATGACGATCTGTTGGAGTGTGAGCAGGGTAACATTGTGTGAAGGGATTCAGGGAAACCAGTTAATTGATTTAGTTGGACTTGAGTCCTGGAAATGGGAAGTACAATGCCTGCACTTTAAAGGAGGGGTCTGAGATAGTGACAGCTGGGAGGGACTTTTCTCAGCTGTAGTATCTGAGCTCCTCTGCAAAGACAGTGATTATGTATGAGTGTGGTGAAAGTGTTGAATGATGATGAAAGTTTTTTCTTTTTGGGGATTTTCTTTCTTTTTGGGTCACCCTGCCTCGGTGGGAGACGCCGACTTGTTGAAAAAAAAAAAAAAATATATATATATATATATATATTTCATTCCAGAATGCTGTTCAAGTGCCATTACCAAACGAATTTATCTCCATAAGAAATGATGTAAAATAGACTAGTCCTTTAGACCCCCAAAATTACACTTACAAAAGCATTTAAAAAAATCAACTTACATAAAAGGGTGTGTTTGGGGACCATCGTAACTCGAGGTACCACTGTATATAGGTAATGAAGGATGAGTGGGGATGTTGCAGTTTGACACTTCATTTGAATTATGAAGTGCATGCACTTCTGGAGTGACAGCCAGGAAATGAGTGGTGAATGAATTTCAATTCTTTAGAACACAATGTCTTAGTGTTACCAGTCAACATTTTCTGGCATTTTAAAAATATCATCCAGACACTAAAGAATAGTTAAAATAAAATAATATGGAAATATAAAGAGCATATGTGACCCCTAAGCATAAATATATAATATTCGAAACATTTTAATAACAGAAATGTTTAATTAAATATTAAACAAAAAGAATATGGAGCCAATATGCAGAACACACTCTTCAAATGAAGCATTAAATGTTATTTTATTAAAGCTTTGTCTATAAGACTGATTTCTCTTTCAATACACTAGTACTTACCACTGTCTGAGCTGGTTTCATCTACAACCACTACCATATTGGAGAGTGAATTAATGTTTGACTGTTCATTTTCTAAATCTTGTTGAAGGTTTTGATGAGCTAAAATTTGTTCTCTTAGGGCTTCTGCTGTTGGTCCAACCTGAAGGAGGTTAATGTTAATATAATATTTACCTTTTAGTATTGTACTGTACATGCTTTATGATATATACCAAAGATTTTATTTTTTTTTATCAAATTTTTATGATCAAAATATTGCAACTTTCTAAAAAACAACAAGTTTTAATTAATTATTCTCAGTCAAGGCTTGGTCACAGACTAGGAAATGGGGGCACTGATTCCTGAAACCCTCTCCAGGTATACTGAATGTCCAGTGAATGAACTGATATCTGCTGCACTAGTTTAACCCTTTCACTGTCGGTCCCGTAATATTACGGCTTGCATGCCAGTGTTGGTCTCATAATATTACGCCAAAATTCTAGTGGCTTCAAATCTTGCGGGAGAAAGCTGGTAGGCTTACATATGAGAGAATGGGTCTGAGTGGTCAGTGTGCGCAGTATAAAAAAAATCCTGCAGCATGCATTGCATGAGGAAAAAAAACTCTGACCATGTTTTTGGTTTAAAACAGAAATAGAAATGATTTTGAATGGTTTATGGACTAAAAGTACAGTGGACCCCCGAGTTTCGTAAAAACTTCACTCCTGAAGTCTGCTCAAGCGCCATTACCGAACGAATTTTCTCCCTTAAGGAAAAATGTCACGTAGGTTTGTCTATTTCAGACCCCCAAAAATACACTTCCACAAGCACTTACAATATTATACTTACATAATTGTACGATTTCCAAGGTTTACGAAACTCGGGGGTCCACTGTACCTTGAAATTGAGATCAAAGTAGCGGAAATGTTCGATTTTTGCCGATGTTCAAGAGTAAACAAATCACGTCACGCATCCAATACATGTCAACTGGTGGGTCTAATATGCTTTCACAAATGTGCTGATATTATTTATACCACTTTTATATAATGCAGTTGTCTGCATAACAGTAAATCTTCTATTTTTTGTGTGAATAAAAATTCAAAATGGAAAGCAAGTGTAATATAAGAGGAGCCTAGAGACATGACTAATGAACGGAGAAAACATTATTTTAGTCCTAGGAATGTTAGTATTGTTAATTCTGGACCCTATTTTGAAATTGTAATATAAGAGGAGCCTGGAGACGTGACTAATGAACAAAGAAAACGTTATTTTAGTCCTAAGAATGTTTGTACAGTGGTCCCTCGGTTTTCGCCAAAAATTCGTTCCAGAATGCTGCTCAAGTGCCATTACCGAACGAATTTACTTCCTTAAGAAATAATGTCACGTAGGTTAGTCTATTTCAGACCCCCAAAAATACACTTGCAACAGCACTTTCGAAAATACACTTACACAAATGTTCGAGTTTGGAGATGCACGAAAACCGAGGGACCACTGTACAGTGGTACCTCAGTTAACGATATTTTTTCATTCCAGAATGCTGTTCAAATGCCATTACCAAATGAATTTATCCCCATTAGGAATAATGTAAAATAGACTAGTCCTTTTAGACCCCCGAAAATACACTTACAAAAGCATTTAAAAAAATAAACTTACATAAAAGGGTGAGTTTGGGGACCATCGTTAACCGAGGTACCACTGTATTGTTAATTTTGGACCCTATTTTGAAATTGGCCTTACTCGAATTGTGTGTGAAATTGGCCAAAATCGGTAAATGGTCAGTTTCTTGTACTCAAACAACAGAACAAATGAAATTCTAGCGAAATAGCTATGAGTTTGGTCGACTGGAACAATGAAATTGGCCGAAATGAAAGTGGGCAAAATCGCCTATGTGTAAACATCGCCGAGACCGCTAACTTCGCAAGAGAGTAATTCCGTAAGTTTTCCATCAAATTTTGTAATTTTGGTGTCATTACCATTGAGAAAAGATTCTCTATCATTTCATAAGAATTTTTTTTTTTCTTTTTGTAAATTCTTTGACACTGAGAGCAAGTTTGTGAGCAGGGGTCTCGACAGTGAAAGGGTTAAATTAAAATGCATGATTTTATTCAAGAGAAAAACTAAAATATAAGCCTTTTTTCATAGTTAATAATTCATTTGTTTTTATGCTTAAAATGTACTTACACATTATAAATTCATGAAGTAATGTACATGTTTAATTTTATTAATCTTATTAATACCTCAGCCGTTTCCCACCGAGGCAGGGTGACCCAAAAAGAAAGAAAAACCCAAAAAGAAATAAAAAACTTTCATCATCATTCAATACTTTCACCATCACTCACACACATCACTGTCTTTGCAGAGGAGCTCAGATACGACAGTTTAGATGTCCCATCCTTATTAATGTATGAATATATTTAAGTACAGCCTCTCCTCACTTAGCGACGTACTCGTTTACCAACGACTCAGACTTACGACGAGCTCTCTAACCAGTTTGCATACCTAAATAATGTATATTAGAGCTGATTTCCTCTATTCTTTTTATTACAATATACAGAACATACAATACTGTATAAACATTTAAAAATACAGTGGACCCACGGTTTACGTAATTAATTCATTCCAGAATGCTGTTCAAGTGCTGTTACCAAACAAATTTGTTCCCATAAGGAATAATGTAAATTAGATTAGTCCTTTTAGACCCCAAAAATACACTTACAAAATTGTTCGAGTTTGGAGCAGTACGTAAACCGGGGGTCCACTGTATACCAGAAATGTTATAAATGCTGCATTAAAACAATTTCAAAGATGGTTGACAAAAACCCACTACAGTGGTCCCTCGGTTTTCGCCGAAAATTCGTTCCAGAATGCTGCTCAAGTGCCATTATCGAACGAATTTACTTCCTTAAGAAATAATGTCACGTAGGTTAGTCTATTTCAGACCCCCAAAAATACACTTGCAACAGCACTTACAAAATACACTTACATAAATGTTCGAGTTTGGAGATGCATGAAAACCAAGGGACCACTGTACCATGAGAGTATGCTCCTTACTTAGCGAAGAATTCGTTTACCAACATGGTTTTAGGAATGGAACTCAGTCGTTAAGTGAGGAGAGGCTGTACTGTGGACATTCATGACTTGCACAGGTTACGTTTCTGAAAACTGTGCTACCAATTATTTCCACACCTTTTTTTTTTCAACATGACGGCCATCTCCCACTGAGGTAGGGTGACTCAAAAAAGAAAGAAACACATTAAACAATATTACTGTCTTTGCAGAGGCACCCAGATATGGCAATTTAGATAACTCCAAACAGCCAATATTCCAAACCCCTCCTTTAAAGTGCAGGCACTGTACTTCTCATCTCCTGAATTCAAGTCCAGCTAACCGGTTTCCCTGAATCCTGTCACAAAATATTACCCAGTTCACACTCAACACCACGTCAGATCCCAAAAACAATTCATCTCCATTCACTCCTATCTAACACGCTCACATATGCCTGCTACATTTCCAGGCCCCTTGCACACAAAACCTTTTACCCCTTCCCTCCATCCTTTCCTAGGACAACCCCTGCCCCTACTCCCCTCCACTACAGATTTATACACCCTCCAAGTTAACCTATTTTGGTCCATACGCTCTAAATAACCAAATCACCTCAATAACCCCTCTTCAGCCCTCTGAACAATACGAATTCTCTGCATAATATTTACACCACACTGCCCTTAGACACGACATCTCCACTGCCTCCAGCCACCTCCTTGCTGCAGCATTTACAACTCATACTGCACACCCAAATAAGAGTGTTGGTACCACTATACTCTCGTACATTCCCTTCTTTGCCTCCATGGATAAAGTTTTATGTCTCCACACATACCACAATGTACCACTCACCATTTTTTCTTCATCAATTCTATGATTAACCTCATTCTTCATAAACCCATCTGCTGACAAATCTACTCTCAAATATCTGAACACATTCACTTCTTCTATACTCCATCCCTCCACTGTGATATCCAAATCTTCTTAATCTAATTCATTTGATACCCTCATCACTTTACTCTTATCTATGTTCACTTTCAACTTTCTTTCTTTATACATCCTCCTAAACTCGTCAACTAACCTTTGCAACTTCTTTTTTGAATGTCTCAAAAGCACAATATCATCAGTATAAAGTAAATGTGTTAATTCCCATTTTGTATTTGATTCCCCATAATTTAATCCCACCCCTCTCCCCAATACCCTAGCATTTACTTTTTTTACAACTCCATCTATAAATATATTAAACAACCAACCATGGTGACAATACACATTCCTGTCTAAGGCCTATTTTTACTAGAAAGTAATCTCCCTCTCTCCTACACACCCTAACCTGAGCCTCACTATCCTCATAAAAGCTCTTTACAGCATTTAATAACTTACCCCTTCTATACACCTGCAACATCTGCCACATTGCTTCCCTATCCACCCTATCATATGCTGTTTCTAAATCCATAAATACAATTTAAACATCCCTACCTTTATCTAAATATTGTTCACTTATATGCTTCAATGTTATAAACACTTGATCTACACATCCCCTACGAATTCTAAAACCTCCTTGTTCATATGCAATCCTGCTCTCTGTCTTACCTCTAATTCTTTCAATAATAATCCTACCATACACTTTACCTGGGTATACTCAGTAAATTTATTTCCCTATAATTTTTACAATATCTTTTGTCCACCTTCCCTTTATATAAAGGAATTATACACGCTCTCTGCTAATCCCTAGGTACCTTACCCTCTTTCATACATTTATTGAACAAAAGTACCAACCACTCCAAATCTATATCTCCCCTTCTTCAGCATTTCTGTCATGATCCCTTCAGTTCCAGCTGCTTTACCCCCATTTATTATACCTAATGCCTCACGCACCTTCCCCACACTCACATCCAGCTCTTCTTCACTCCTAAAAGATGTTATACCTCCCTGGCCAATGCATGGAATTACTGCCTCCCTCTTTTCATCAACATTTAACAGTTCCTCAAAATATTCCCAGGCCACAAGGCCTGGTCTCAGACCGGGACGTGGGGGCACTGACCCCCAAACCCTCTCCAGGTATACTCCAGGTATCTTATCAATACCTACAACTCCCCATCTACTAACTTCCTTATTCTGTTTTTAACTATCAAATCCATTCATTCTTAAACCTATTTATCCCCAAATTTTTTTCTTATTCTCAGCAAAATTTGTTGATAGCGCATCACCCACTCTATCATTTGCTCTCCTTTTGCATTCCCTCACCTCTCTCTTCACCTCTCCATATACTCTACTTGTCTTATATCACTTCTGCTCTGTAAAAACCTCTCATAAGCAACCTTTTTCTCTTTTATCACACCCTTTACCTCATCATTCCACCAATCACTCCTCTTTCCTCCTGAACCCACCCTACTATAGCCACAAACTTCTGCTCCACATTCTAACACTGCCTTTTTAAAACTATCCCACCCTTCTTCAACCCCCACACTACCTACACTCTCGATGGCCCACCTTTCTCCCAGTAGTTGCTTATATCTCACCCTAACTTCCTTCCTTAGTTTATAAACTTTCACCTCTCTCTCTTACTTGTTGTTGCCATTTTCCTTTTGCTCCATCTATCTCTTACTCTAAATGTAGCAACAACTAAATAATGATCCAATATATCTGTTGTCCTGTCTAAGGGAAATGTGTGGTGTAAATATTATGCAGAAAATTCGGAGTGTGGAAATTAGGAGGAGGTGTGGAGTTACTAAAAGTAATTGTCAGAGGGCTGAAGAGGGGTTGTTGAGGTGGTTTGGTCATTTAGAGAGAATGGATCAAAGTAGAATGACTTGGAGAGAGTATAAATCTGTAGGGGAAGGAAGGCGGGGTAGGGGTCGTCCTCGAAAAGGTTGGAGGGAGGGGGTAAAGGAGGTTTTGTGGGCAAGAGGCTTGGACTTCCAGCAAGCATGTGTGAGCGTGTTAGATAGGAGTGAATGGAGACGAATGGTTTTTGGGACCTGATGAGCTGTTGGAGTGTGAGCAGGGTAACATTTTGTGAAGGGATTCAGGGAAACCAGTTAATTGATTTAGTTGGACTTGAGTCCTGGAAATGGGAAGTACAATGCCTGCACTTTAAAGGAGGGGTCTGGGATAATGACAGCTGGGAGGGACTTATTCTCAGCTGTTGTATCTGAGCGCCTCTGCAAAGACAGTGATTATGTATGAGTGAGGTGAAAGTGTTGAATGATGATGAAAGTATTTACTTTTTGGGGATTTTCTTTCTTTTTGGGTCACCCTGCCTCGGTGGGAGACGGCCGACTTGTTGAAAAAAAATATTTATATATATCAGTTGCCCCTCTATAAGCATGCACATTCTGAAGCCTACCCATCAACCTTTTATCCAACAGTACACAATCTAACAAACTATTTTCATTACATGATATATCATGTCTTGTACATTTATTCTCTTTTTCTTAAAGTATGTATTACTTATTACCAAACCTCCTTCTGTACAAAGTTCAATTAAAGGTTCCCCATTTTCATTTTTCCCTGTCACCCAAACTTACCTACTACTCCCCCCACAACAGTTTTACCCATTTAAGCAATTATGTCCCCCACCACAAGCACTCTCTCACTTGGTTCAAAACTCCCCACTCACTCACTCAACACCTCCCAAAATCTTTCTCTCTCTCTCCTCTATACTTCTCTCTTCTCCAGGTGCATAAACACTTACTATAGCCAATTTACTCCACATAATCCTTGAATTTATACATTTATATTCTCTCTTTTCCTGCCATAACTGATTCTTCAACATTATTGCTACTCCTTCCTTAGCTCTAACTCTATTAGAAACCCCTGACCTAATCCCATTTATTTCTTCCCACTGAAACTCCTACCCCCTTCAGCTTTAGTTCACTTGGAGCCAGGACATCCAGCTTCTTTTCATTCATAACATCCACGATCATCTCTTTCTTATCATCCGTACTACATCCACACACATTCAAACATTCCAACTTAAAAGGTTTTCTTCCTTTTATTTTTAGTAAGCTGTACAGGAAAAGGAGTTACTAGCCCACTGCTCCTGGCATTTTAGTTGACTTTTACAACAAGCATGGCTTACAGAGGACAAATTCTTATTCCACTTCCTCATGGATATAAAAGGAAAATAATAAGAACAAGAACTATTAAGAAAATCCAAGGAAAAATTCAGGTGAGTGTGTATACATCAATGTGTACATGCATGTGTAGTATGACCTAATTGTAAGTAAAAGTAGCAAGATATACCAGTTATCTTGTGTGTTTGTGAGAGAAAAAAGTCATCAGCATTCCTACCATCATGTAAAACAAATACAGGTTTCCATCTTACATTCATTTGGCAGGACAGTAGTACCTCCCTGGGTGGTTGCTGTCTGCCAACCTACTACTTATGGAGTGAAAAACAGGAAAAATTTGTTGACTCGGTTTAAGAGTTTACTGGTATTTCTTTCATAACATTACCAGAATAGAATAACAAGAAGTTGATGAATTAGGTACATATGCAACACCTGGATATCTTAAATTTAAAGATGTTTCACCAATCGGTGCCATTTTCAATTCAATGCAGCTCATTAACTGGAGACAGCCTATTCCTTCCACAGAATGCAGGAAGTGTGAGTAAGCATGACCCTCAAAACCACCAGCAGACACAACTTCATACAGAAGTGTGTAGATATAGTTGATGTGGCACTTAGGGACTTCTTCGCTAGCCTTGGTCAAGTGTGGACTTTTCATTCTCCCCTAAGCATCAGTCACAAATATCCCCTGTTCTCTCTGGAACACTTGTCCTCATCTACTTTGCCTGTTGGGCACATTACAGGAGGAGCACCAGCCATTGCCTTAATTTTAGCCAGCTCCATTTTTCCATTCTGTGGATATCTGTTTAATGATTTTGATGGGAAGCTGGTTACTGAACTCAGGTGGGGTGTGGGCATCTCACTCTGGTGGGATTTGTCAAGGGGGTCCACCAGGAAGCAGGACTTGATACAGGCACTTACTGGCCAAAATGGTAACATGTGGCCTCCATCTTCACTGAGTTATGAATTCTACACTATTTTCTCTTTTAATAACTTCTTCACACTTTGTTATCAATCACCAACATATTCAACAATTATATCAATGCAGCTAGGGTAGGTAAATGTCTGGTTAAGGCACAAGAATGTGTAATTATGTATTACACTACCCATTTGAGTAACACCCAGTCATAACCAACCACCACCACCACCACCTCCCATCCATACTCTAACTACAATTTCAACCCAAATTTTCTTAGTAATATAAGAGTTTCATGCCTAATTGTCTTCTTAGCATCTCCAGCATCACTTTTATTTCTTTTGGGTGCCATGATTAATATCCAGAGATCATTCAAAGTGATGAAATGAATCAAAATAGAGATCAATAACCAGAGAGACTATCGTATGGTATGTAGTTTGTTTACACCAGCAGTGATGTTTGGCCTCCCCACACCAAAACAATGACTTTACCTAAGGAGTAGGGAGATGCTCCATAATGATTATGTGCAACACTAATGCCACCCCTGCATGCCTTAATGGTAATGAAAAAGTAAATGACTTATGAGGGTTTACTGCACATACTATAAAGGAAATCGTTTGTTGTTTAACATTATTAATGAAGTACTGTACCATTATAAATCTTCAATAATGTATATACCTGACTCATATTGGCAATGCGATCTTCAGTGTCGGTCAACCATTTTTTTAGGCTTTCTAGCTGCTTCTGCTGAAGACTCATCAACTTCTCATGTAGGCTGTAACAAAAAATTATATAAATTCACCAAAGCTCTTAATGAAAAAATGAAAAGAATAATTATACTTTAACCAATCCACAACCATCACAACTTTTGAGGAGGGTGGAATTTCCCTGATTTAAAGAAGTGAATATGTGAAGAATCGTCTAAAGAACAATGCTTCTTAATTTTGACAAATTCTTTCATTTCAGTGCAAGAAACACTCAAATGTTTACAAGTAATACCATTAGTGAATTAGTGTAAATAGTCAGGGATTATGAACAATTTAATTTAACTAGTAAAATTTAAAATACATTTTTTTATACTGGTCTCTACTTTAATATTTTCTTTGTAATTTTTGTAGTTTGATGTACAATAATATAATTCAGATTTACAAAAGACGTGTAAAACTTTTAATGAAAACATAAGAAATATATATTAATGTATTGAATACTGTATGTAAGATTTACATGTATGTTAAGATTTACATACATACAAATGCAATTACAATTCAAATTATTTTAAATATCTTTTGACTTTACATACCTTGATTGCCGGTCCATAGCCTTGACTCGTAGCTCTTCCCAGCGTGTGTTGAGGAGCTTCATTTGCACTCTCACTTCCTCTTCTTCCTCTTCCTCCATCACCCCTTCTCTCATCAGCCGTGAACCTTCACCAAGTACATCACCAATGCCCCCCTGCTTCGACGTCAGCTCCAACATTAATTCCTTAAAACAATTTTATAATTTAAAAGAAATAGTAAACGAGACTGGATATGCTTGAGCATTATTAGAGGAATCATGAAAGAAGTACAGCAGATATTACTTCTCTCTCTTTTCTTTTTCCATGGGGAAATATGGCAGGAAAAAAAAAAGGATTTCATACCACAACATAAATTAGACATTTACTATTTATGAACTAATAAGTATAACTACTATACTGTACCTCTAAATCATGAAATTGTTCTTTCACTGCTTCAGTTGTTTCAGCAATTGGAGGCATGGCAGCCAATCGATCCTCTGCCCCCAACAACCATGTCAACACTTCCTCTAGAGTACGCTGGTATTCACTCAAACCAATACTGGCTGTAGAAAGTGGGCGGGCCTTAGCAGAAATGCAAGATGTATCCTCAATGCTGCCCTGCAAATAATAAAATAATTTTTTTACTGAGTAATAATTGACAGTTAGAACATCAGTAAAGTAGAAAATACTTTTGGGGTAAACTTGCATGGATTTATCATATCAAATTTGACAAAACTCTGTAAGGCAAAAAAAAAAAAAAAAAAAAAAATTTTAAATTTTACTCCCTACATAATGATTTTATGCTGTGCTTCTGTTTACCATTTAAGATTTAAATACAAGAAAATACACTATTAACATGAAATTGATATTACTGTTAAAGGGTAAGGGAGCAGAATCATCACCAAAAACAAGATTGCCAATTACTCCAGTGCCAAACTAAAATCAAAGTTTAATGAATTCATTACTCTGCACTGAATGTCATACATCAACACATTACATTATTTGAGCCACAATATGTCTTCCATTAAGCAGTCATGTTTGGTCTGTGGTCTGTTGATGTATAAATTCCTTTATATAATAATTAGGATACAAAATATCAAAATACTGTAGTACTGTATTTTATGGAAAAAACTTACTTCAATAGAGAAAGAAGAATCTGACTGTAGAGAAACATCAAGACTATCCATGGTGAAAGATCCATGAGGAAGAGCTTGGAACAAGCACATAACATACATCATGATTGACTTCTTATCAGGCACTTGGGAATTCACATCTGTAAATAAGAGAAAATAATAAATTACAGTAACTACACTTGACAGGGGTGTATAATGTCACCATGATTGTTTAACATATTTATAGATGGAGTTGTAAAAGAAGTAAATGCTAGGGTATTGAGGAGAGGGGTGGGATTAAGTTAAAATATGGGGAATCAAATACAAAATGGGTGTTCTCACAGTTATTTTTTGCTGATGATCCTGTGCTTTTCTGGGAGATTCTAATGAGAAGTTGCAAAGGTTAGCAGAAGAGTTTGGAAGGGTGTGTAAAGAAAGGAAGTTGAAAATGAACATTGATAAGATTAAGGTGATGAGGGTATCAAATGAGTTAGGTAAAGAAAAATTGGATATCACATTAGAAGGAAGGAGTATGGAAGAAGTGAATGCGTTCAGATATTTTGGGGTAGATTTGTCAGCAGATGGGTTTATGAAGGACGAAGTTAACCATAAAACTGATGAAGAAAAAAAGGTGAGTGGTGCATTGAAGTGCCTGTGGAGACAAAAAAAACGTTATCCATGGAGGCAAAGAAGGAAATGTACAAGGTTGGGTGGTTGCTGTCTATCAAACTATTACAGTGGACCCCCGGATTACGATATTAATCCATTCCAGAGGGCTTATCGTAAATTGAAAATATCGTAATCCGAATCTATTTTCCCCATAAGAAATAATGGAAATAAAATTAATCTGTTCCAGACACCCAAAAGTATTAAAATAAATATTTTTTACACATTAACTTACACAGTACATGTATATATAAATTACAACTAATACATACAACAGTGTATTAACTTCACACTTACCTTTATTGAAGAGTTGTTGATGTGTGGAAGATGGGAGGAGGGGAGAGGAAGGAGTAGTATGCTAGTGTTTGGAAGGGAAATCCCCTTCCATTAACACTGCAGGTACCAAGTTCTTTTCTGGGGTTACTGGCCTTTTTCTTTTAATGCCACTAGGACCAGGTTGAGTCACTGGACCCCTCTCTAACCAAAAATCTGTCCAGGGAGCTCTGTGTCTGGCATTTCTTTAAAACTTCCCTGAAATGGGACACCACATTGTCATTGTACATGTTGCCAAAACGGCCTGCAACAGCTTTGTTAGAGTGATATTCATCCATAAAGCCTTGCACATCAGTCCATTTGGCATAGATCTCCCTAATCCTTGAAGAAGGCACCTTCTTCCATCTCTGTTCCTCCTCCTCCTCCTCCTCTGAATCATTTTCCTGAACTGTGGTCTGTTGCTGCTGTTGCTGTTGAAGCTCTTGCAGATCTTCAGTGGTTATCTCTTCATTGTCCTCCTCCACCAACTGTTCCACATCCTCGGTACTAACATCCAACACCATGGACTTCCCCAGTACCACAATGTCTTTCACAACAGGCTCAGGCTCAGGCTCAGGCTCAGGGTTCTGAGGTTCATCTCCAAAACCTTCAAAATCCCTCTCTGGGACACAGTCTGGCCACAATTTTCTCCAGGCAGAGTTCAAAGTCCTGGTAGTCACTTACTCTCAAGCCTTACCTATAAAGTTTACACAATGCAGGATATGAAAATGATCTTTCCAAAAGTCTTTTAGGGTCATATTAATGTCTGTGGTCACTTCAAACACTTTTGAAACATTGCTTTGGTGTAGAGTTTATTAAAGTTTGAAATGACCTGCTGGTCCATGGGCTGGAGGAGAGGAGTGGTATTAGGGGGCAAGAACTTCACTTTGATAAACTTAAACTCCTGCACAATTTGCTCTTCCAAGTCTGGAGGATGACAAGGAGCATTGTCCATTATCAGGAGGCACTTAAGTGGCAACTTATTTTCCTCAAGATATTTCTTCATGCTAGAACTTTACCTCCAATACCATGAGCTGCCACCTTTCTTAAGAGTCTCTTGTGAGGTACTCTATCGAAGGCCTTACTGAAATCCAAGTAAACTAAAAGATCATGGAACCAATCAAAGAAAATTTCCCTAGTGACCCATGCCTTATTGTTAGACTTCCACATCACACACAAATTAGCCTTGGCGACACTGCATCTCTTAAATGCTCGGGGATTTTCAGAGTGATACACCAGTAAAGGCTTCACTTTAAAATCCCCGCTAGCATTAGCACACAACATGAGAGTTAGCCTGTCTTTCATAGGCTTGTGTCCTGGCAGTGCCTTTTCCTCCTGTGTAATGAAGGTCCTGTTTGGCATTTTCTTCCAAAACAGGCCTGTTTCATCACAATTAAACACTTGTTCAGGTTTAAATTCTTTAGCATCTACATAGCTTTTAAATTCCTCCTCATATTTTTCAGCCGCACATTTGTCAGAACTGGCTGCCTCACCATGCCTTATTACACTGTGTATGCCCCTATGCTTCTTAAATCTGTCAAACCAGCCTTTGCTGCCTTTAAATTCGTTCACTTCAGCACTCGTTGCAGGCACTTTCTTGACGAGATCATCATGCAACTGCCTTGCTTTTTCACATATTATTGCCTGCGTAACACTATCTCCTGCTAATTGTTTCTTGTTGATCCACACCAACAACAAAGTTTCCACATCTTCCAGTACAGTGGAACCCTGAGTAACGAACACCCCGGAAATCATACAATTATGTAAGTATAATATTGTAAGTGCTTTTGTAAGTGTATTTTTGGGGGTTTGAAATGGACTAACCTATTGACATTATTTCTTAACCCTTTGGGGTCGGTGCCGTACTAGTACGTTTACGAGCAGGGGTTGGTGCCGTACTAGTACGCCAAATTCTAGTGGCCTCAATTTAAGCAGAAACGTCTGGTAGGCATACATATGAAAGAATGGTCTGTGTGGTCAGTGTGCGCAGTATAAAAATCCTGCAGTACACACTGCATAATGAGAGAAAAAAAACTGACCGTTTTTTCGATTAAAACAGCGAGTTTGCAGTCGATTTTCGTATGGGTTTTTTTATGTATTCTCGTTTTCTTGGTCTCATTTGATAGAATGGAAGATATATTACAGAAATAGAGATGATTTTGATTGGTATGACAACGACAAGTACCTTGAAATTGAGCTCAAAGTAGCGAAAATGTTCGATTTTTGACGATGTTCAAGAGTAAACAAATCACACCATGCCTCCAATACACATCAACTGGCGAGTCTTATATTCATGCACAAGTGCTCTGTTATTATTTATACCATTTTTACAATGATGCAGTTGTATACATAACAGTAAATCTTCTATTTTTGTGAGAATAAAAATTCAAAATGAAAAGCAAAAGTAATGGAACAAGGGCCTGGAGACGTGACTAATGAACAGAGAACATGTTATTTTAGTGCCAGGAATGTCTGCCTTGTTTACTCTGGACCCTATTTTGAAATTGGCATCGTTTGAAATTTGTGTGAAATTGGAAAATTGCCATTTTCTGACCACTATTTTGGGAAGATGAAATTGGTAAATAGGCGGTTTCTTGTACTCAATCGATAGAAGAAATAGAGTTCTAGCGAAATAGCTATAATTGTAGGAGACTGAAACATTGGAATTTGTCGAAAATAGGGCTCAAGTGGGCAAAATCGCCGATGCGTAAGTGTCATGTCCGCTAACCTTCGAAAGCATAATTCCGTTAGTTTTCGATCAAATTTCATAATTTTGGTGGCGTTATGATCGGAAAAAAATTCTCTATCATTTCATAAGAAAAAATTAATTTTTTTTTTTCCAAAAAATTTTAGACCCCAGGAACACTTTCCTGAGAAGGCCTGTCGACCCCCAAGGGTTAAGGGAGTAAATTTGTTCGGTAATGGCACCTGAACAGGCTTCTGGAATGAAGTTTTTACGTTACTCGGGGTTCCACTGTACTTGCGATCTCTGTTTTGTGATCATATTTGCACCTTTCGCAACAACAGCTTCCTTGATTTTATTTCCCTTGGCCACAATGGTAGCGATGGTTGAATAGGCTTTGCCATACAGCCTGGCCAGCTCAGCGATATGCACTCCACTTTAATATTTTGCTATTATCTCCTTCTTCACTTCTACCATATTTCTCACTTTCCTTACCCATGGTGGCTTATTTAGCAGTTGCAAGCACTAAAAACAATAGAATAATGACAAAATGTATGGTATGAATGCATGGGTGGTGTGGGTGGCGCTCACTCGCTGGTAAACAATGGCATACTGACTCTGGATGGAGCATTGTGCCGTCCCAGGACACGTGTACGCATCCCAGACGAATAGCGTTTTCCAAGCGGATCATCGTTTACCGAACCATTATTTTTACAAAAAAATGTATCGTTTTCCGAATTTAGCGTAATCCGACGCCATCGTAATCGGGGGGTCCACTGTACTATTATTTTCTTCTTCCAACAAACCAGCCGTATCCCACCGAAGCAGGATGGCCAAAAAAGAAAAACAAAAGTTTCTCTTTCTAAATTTAGTAATGCATACAGGAGAAAGGGTTACTAGCCCTTGCTCTCGGCATTTTAGTCGCCTCTTATGACACAGATGGCTTACGGAGGAAGAATTCTGTTCCACTTCCCCATGGAAATACGGAGGAAGAATTCTGTTCCACTTCCCCATGGAAATAAGAGGAAATAAACAAGAACTAGTAAGAAAACCCAGAGGGGTGTGTGTATATGTACAGCCTCTCCTCACTTAGCGACGTACTCGTTTAGCGACGACTCGAATTTACGACGGGCTCTCTGACCAGAATGCATACCTAAATAATGTAGGTTAGAGCTGATTTACTCTATTCTGTTAACTACAATATACAGTACACTGCTGTATAAACATTTAATAGTACAGTGGACCCCCGAGTTTCGGTCACCTCGGAAATCGAACAACTATGTAAGTGTAATATTGTAAGTGCTTTTGTAAGTGTATTTTTGGGGGTCTGAAATGGACTAACCTACTTGACATTATTCCTTAACCCTTTCGGGGTCGGTGCCGTACTAGTACGTTTTACGAGCAGGGGTTGGTGCCGTACTAGTACGCCCAAATTCTAGCGGCCTCAATTTAAGCAGAAAACGTCTGGTAGGCATACATATGAAAGAATGGGTCTGTGTGGTCAGTGTGTGCAGTATAAAAAAAATCCTGCAGTACACACTGCATAATGATAGAAAAAAACTGACCGTTTTTTTCGATTAAAACAGCGACTTTGCAGTCTATTTTCGTATGGTATTTATTGATGTATTCTCGTTTTCTTGGTCTCATTTGATAGAATGGAAGATATATTACAGAAATGGAGATGATTTTGATTGGTATGACAATGACAAGTACAGTGGTACCTCGAGTTACGATGGTCCCCAAAATCGCCCTTTTATGTAAGTTTATTTTTTTAAATGCTTTTGTAGGTATATTTTTGGGGGTGTAAAAGGACTAGTCTATTTTACATTATTCCTTATGGGGATAAATTTGTTTGGTAATGGCACTTGAACAGCATTCTCGAACGAAAAAATATCGTAACTCGAGGTACCACTGTACCTTGAAATTGAGCTCAAAGTAGCGAAAATGTTCGATTTTTGACGATGTTCAAGAGTAAACAAATCACACCATGCGTCCAATACACATCAACTGGCGAGTCTTATATTCATGCACAAGTGCTCTGATATTATTTATACCATTTTTACAATGATGCAGTTGTATACATAACAGTAAATCTTCTATTTTTGTGAGAATAAAAATTCAAAATGGAAAGCAAAAGTAATGGAACAGGGGCCTGGAGACGTGGCTAATGAACAGAGAACATGTTATTTTAGTGCCAGGAATGTCTGCCTTGTTTACTCTGGACCCTATTTTGAAATTGGCATCGTTTGAAATTTGTGTGAAATTGGAAAATTGCCATTTTCTGACCACTATTTTGGGTAGATGAAATTGGTAAATAGGCAGTTTCTTCTACTCATTCGATAGAAGAAATGGAGTTCTAGCGAAATAGCTATAATTTTAGGAGACTGAAACATTGGAATTTGTCGAAAATAGGGCTCGAAGTGGGTGAAATCGCCGATGCGTCAGTGTCATAGATACCGATAACTTCGTGAAAGCATAATTTCGTTAGTTTTCGATCAAATTTCATAATTTTGGTGACGTTATGATCGGAAAAAGATTCTCTATCATTTCATAAGAAAAAATTAATTTTTTTTTTCCAAAAAAATTTCGACCCCAGGAACACTTTCCTGAGAAGGCCTGTCGACCCCCAAAGGGTTAAGGGAGTAAATTCGTTCGGTAATGGCACTTGAGCAGCCTTCTGGAATGAATTATGACCGAAACTCCACTGTATACCAGATAGTATGTTATACTGTAAATGGTGCAAAAGTGACAGTAAAACAATATCAAAGATGGCTGACACAAACCCAATACAGTGGACCCCTGGTTTTTGTCCGGTGCGGAAATCGTACAATTCGAATTTCGAGCACTTTTTTCGGCGAAATTTTACCCCGGGTTTCGTACATCCGCTTGGAAATCGTCCGTACCAGATGCGTCAGCCTAGGCCGCTCATACGTTTGTGACTCACTCTTGGGCACATTAAAAGTCTTATTTTACGTTAATATAGACATTTTCATTAATCCATTTATGATATTTTCTTCAAAATTATATAAGATACACGTTACATAGCATACAAACATTCAATGTTTATATGCTATGCATTTTTTTTTTTTTTAACAAGTCGGCCGTCTCCCACCGAGGCAGGGTGACCCAAAAAGAAAATCCCAAAAAAGAAAATACTTTCATCATCATTCAACACTTTCACCTCACTCATACATAATCACTGTCTTTGCAGAGGCGCTCAGATACGACAGCTGAGAATAAGTCCCTCCCAGCTGTCACTATCCCAGACCCCTCCTATAAAGTGCAGGCATTGTACTTCCCATTTCCAGGACTCAAGTCCAACTAAATCACTTAACTGGTTTCCCTGAATCCCTTCACAAAATGTTACCCTGCTCACACTCCAACAGCTCGTCAGGTCACAAAAACCATTCGTCTCCATTCACTCCTATCTAACACGCTCACACATGCTTGCTGGAAGTCCAAACCCCTTGTCCACAAAACCTCCTTTACCCCCTCCCTCCAACCTTTTCAAGGACGACCCCTACCCCGCCTTCCTTCCCCTACAGATTTATACGCTCTCTAAATGACCAAACCACCTCAACAACCCCTCTTCAGCCCTCTGACAAATACTTTTAGTAACTCCACACCTCCTCCTAATTTCCACACTCCGAATTTTTTGCATAATATTTACACCACACATTGCCCTTAGACTGGACATCTCCAATGCCTCCAGCCGCTTCCTCGCTGCAGCATTTGCAACCCATGCTTCACACCCATATAAGTGTGTTGGTACCACTATACTTTCATACATTCCCTTCTTTGCCTCCACAGATAACGTTTTTTGTCTCCACAGATACCTCAACGCACCACTCACCTTTTTTCCTTCATCAATTCTATGGTTAACCTCATCCTTCATAAACCCATCCGCTGACAAGTCAACTCCCAAATATCTGAAGGAGGAGGTGAATGTATTCAGATATTTGGGAGTGGACATGTCAGCAGATGGGTCTATGAAGGATGAGGTGAATCAAAGAATTGATGAGGGGAAAAGGGTGAGTGGTGCACTTCGGAGTCTGTGGAGACAAAGAACTTTCTCCATGGAAGTAAAGAGGGGAATGTATGAGAGTATAGTTATACCAACACTCTTATATGGGTGTGAAGCATGGGTGATGAATGTTGCAACGAGGAGAAAGCTGGAGGCAGTGGAGATGTCATGTCTGAGGTCAATGTGTGGTGTGAATATAATGCAGAGAATTCGGAGTTTGGAAATTAGAAGGAGGTGCGGGATTACCAAAACTATTATCCAGAGAGCTGAGGAGGGGTTGTTGAGGTGGTTCGGACATGTAGAGAGAATGGAACGAAACAGAATGACTTCAAGAATGTATAAATCTGTAGTGGAGGGAAGGCGGGGTAGGGATCGGCCTAGGAAAGGTTGGAGGGAGGGGGTAAGAGAGGTTTTGTGTGCGAGGAGCTTGGATTTCCAGGAAGCATGCGTGAGCGTAGTTGATAGGAGTGAATGGAGACAAATGGTTTTTAATACTTGACGTGCTGTTGGAGTGTGAGCAAAGTAATACAGTGGTACCTCGACTTACGATGTTATCATCTTACGTTATATTCGATAACCGATATTTATAACGTAAGAAATTTGAATGCGACTTACGATGTTTGATTCGTCTAACGACATTCGTACCGGACGTGTCCGCTTGGCGCCCAGCTGAGCGCGCACTCCAGGGAGCGTCAGTGTGCTATTGTTTACAAGTGAGAGCGACCACCCACCCACACCCACGCATTCATACCAGTATATTGTCATTATTCCACTGTTTTTAGTGCTTGCAACTGCTAAATAAGCCACCATGGGCCCCAAGAAAGCTCCTAGTGCCAAGCCTGTGGTAAAGAATGTGCAGGGAGTGAAGCATTTATGCAGAGAGTGTAGCAGGCATGCAGGGAGTGTAGCAGGCATGCAGGGAGTGTAGCAGGCATGCAGGGAGTGTAGCAAAGATGCAGAGAGTGTAGCAGGGATGCAGGGAGTGTAGCAGGCATGCAGGGAGTGTAGCAGGCATGCAGGGAGTGTAGCAGGGATGCAGGGAGTGTAGCAAGGATGCAGGGAGTGTAGCAAGGATGCAGGGAGTGTAGCAAGGATGCAGGGAGTGTAGTAGGCATGCAGGGAGTGTAGCATTCATGCAGGGAGTGTAGCATTCATGCAGGGAGTGTAGCATTCATGCAGGGAGTGTAGCATTCATGCAGGGAGTGTAGCATTCATGCAGGAGTGTAGCATTCATGCAGGGAGTGTAGCATTCATGCAGGGAGTGTAGCATTCATGCAGGGAGTGTAGCATTCATGCAGGAGTGTAGCATTCATGCAGGGAGTGTAGCATTCATGCAGGGAGTGTAGCATTCATGCAGGGAGTGTAGCATTCATGCAGGGAGTGTAGCATTCATGCAGGGAGTGTAGCATTCATGCAGGGAGTGTAGCATTCATGCAGGGAGTGTAGCATTCATGCAGGGAGTGTAGCATTCATGCAGGGAGTGTAGCATTCATGCAGGGAGTGTAGCATTCATGCAGGGAGTGTAGCATTCATGCAGGAGTGTAGCATTCATGCAGGGAGTGTAGCATTCATGCAGGAGTGTAGCATTCATGCAGGAGTGTAGCATTCAAAGAAAAGGCCAGTAACCCCGAAAAGGACTTGGTACCTGCAGTGTTAATGGAAGGGATTCCCTTCCAAACACTAGCATACTACTCCACCTTCTCCCCTCCTCCCGTCCTCCACACATCAACAACTCTTCAATAAATGTAAGTGACATGTTATTGTTCAATATTTGCATGTGTATTTAGGTATTCTTTATTAAATTATTTATTATTTAATGTCAAAAAGTTCTAAAAAATATTTTATTTAACTACTTTTGGAAGTCTTGGACGGATTAAATTTATTTCCATTATTTCTTATGGGGAAAATTGATTCGTCTAACGATTGTTTCGCCTTAAGATATGCCCTCTCTGACGGATTAATATCGTAAGTCGAGGTACCACTGTATTTATGAAGGGATTCAGGGAAACCGGCAGGCTGGACTTGAATCCTGGAGATGGGAAGTACAGTGTCTGCACTCTGAAGGAGATATGTTAATGTTGCAGTTTTATAACTGTAGTGTAAAGCACCCCTCTGGCAAGACAGTGATAGAGTGAATGATGATGAAAATTTTTCTTTTTCGGGCCACCCTGCCTTGGTGGGAATTGGCCGATGTGTTAATAAAAAATAATAAAATTCACTTCTTGCATAATCCTTCTCTCCAATGTGATATCCAATTTTTCTTTATTTAAATCGTTTGATACACTCATCACCTTACTCTTATCTATGTTCACTTTCAACTTTCTACCTTTACACACCCTCCCAAACTCGTCCACTAACCTTTGCAACTTTTCTTTAAAATCTCCCATAAGCACACATATGAACCCAAGGCTGGGACAAGGGTGGTGGGAGTGGTGGAGGGTGGTGGGGGATGGCAGTAGGTCTCCCCCATTGACTCAATGGTCTAACTCAGTCAGGCAGAGTGTATCCCACGGGCGACACTCCAAATTTTTTCCCCTCCCGCAAACTGAACACCGTTAAGTTGATTTTACAAAGTGTTATACAAAAATATGCCGCAATTCTTCAATAGTGCCATAACCAAAACGTGCCAACAAAACCGTGTTAAACAACTGTCTACTGTATATTTTATGCATAAATGACATACCTAACTTTTTCTTAATTTTTTCGGTCGCAAATCTCAAAAAAAAATTAAAATATATTTAATGAAAAAGATCCACGTATAAGTGGGCCCACGCATTTCAAACACGTGTTGTTCAAGGGTCAAATGTAAAACCTCTGTAAACAGCAATGGCCACTTTAAATACAAATTCTAGCTAATGTAAATGAAAACAGTAGCAGACAATCTAAATAGATACTAATTAGAATTATGAATCTGCTAAAAAACTTAAGAAAACGTATTACCTTCAGGATCAAGAAGTCTCTCAATATTCAAATGCTCATTAGCAAGTCTAAAAGCATTCTCCAGACGAGCATATGGGTGCTTTCTTGCCATCACTGTCCAGTCAAATAGCTGAGGACGGTGGCTATGAATAAGAGCATTGAAGGCAAGACCATCTGTCCATGAAGTTGTGAAGTTTCGAACATCTACTCCATGGTACCCCTGTTACCAAAGTGTATTTTAGAATCTCTTCTAAAAAGTATGTAATATACACTGCACTTGCAATTTAGCAATAAATTTAATTAGCATACAAATATTAAATGCACTGCTATATACAGTACTGTAACCACACTGATTAATATACAGTAGAAAATAATAATGGTATAGAGCAAATGGAAGACAATGTCTCCCTAACTTTCTGATTTATGCAAACTGATGATTATGCACAGTCCCATTTTCTATTAGTAATTTTGTGTTTTATATGACCAGTGCAGTTCACTAAACATACTGAAGATTCTTATTATGCAGAATTAAATGCCAAAGGTCTGACTGAGCTTAATACAACTGTGATGGTCCTGTAGCACATCTACTGCATAAAGTGAGGCACATCTATATTCAAATCTCATATCATATATGAAAAAATTATATAATAAAAAGATAATTACCAGCAGGTAAAACTGTATTCTTGATGAGAGATATCACAAGTGTCTAGTTTAATTTAAAATTGCATTAAAAACAATATATAACATACTGTTTGTATACATACCTTCGTAGTCTGTCTGCACCATGCTAGTAAGGTTTTCTCTAAATTGGTTTGTTGTAAGTCAGACATCACATCTTTCAAAACACCTTGAACCTATTTGAAACATACTAAGATTAAGTAATTGAATATTTATGAACTGAATCTCCATCTCTACAGAGAAGGATTCATGATTTAAATAAAAAAATTAAAAAATACTTATTTTTCTAATAAAACAATTTGTTTTTACTTATTATGGAAGGACACAATAGTTCTTAATTAAGATATAGTGTACTGTCAAATAAATTATTTTGTCAGTTTTATACATTACATCACACAGAGGTAAGAAAACACTGAAAGACATCACAAGACTAATGAACTAAATTAATTCCTTGGAGAGTGCACACAATCTTTTATGTCATTGTGAAATGATAACCCATTCTGGCCATTCTCAGACTTCTTTGATCATCTTACAGATATTTACCAGAAATATAATACATACCTGCCAATGTAAAATAATTGCCCACACCAATCCCAGTGTGAGCTTTGCTGAGCCATCCACAATGTGTTCATTAGATATGTTGACAAGCTTTACACTGTGTTCCTCAAGAATGTTTAGTGCTCTGCTCACATTGTTTAAGTGATGCACACGCATTCGACCCTTCTCTCTTTTCTGAAGAAACAAATTTCAGTTAAATACTATATTTAGCACTGTTTAAAATCAAGATAGGAAAAAAATAGACCTGATGTCAGAAAAGCCAATTAATCAGCATACAAAAATAGGACTGCAGTGATTTTTAAGCAATTTCGAAAATCCACCTAAAAATGGTTAAAAGGCTTTTCTCTAAAAATGGGAAATATGCATGATGGAACTGTTTGTTGGATTAAATACTTACCACAAAAGTGAAAAAATGCCATATATGTATACCATTCTTTCAAGGTTAGAATAGTTTTGATGAGAACATTAGTGTGCTCCAAATGGCTTCAGACAATGAAATAAAAAAAAAAGGGCCTCATACCATGCTAAAAATGACCTGTTTTTGCTTGTTTAAGTGCTTGTTCTTAATCAGCATAAAAAACAGTACCCCTGAAGTGATTTTTAGCCATTTTTAAAATTTTCCCTAAAACGGCTAAAAATACTTAACTATATATCAGTGTTGTAGGTGATCTGGTCTGCTTCACGGCCATATTAATTGGACATCCCATTAAACGTACATGTTGAGCCTTAGTCCAGCGAGATTTTTTGTCCCTTTTAGCCAATACACGCTTTATGGGGATCCATTTTATTGGATGTTTACTGTACTAAACTGTATGAAACTGGTGAAATTTGATTTAATTTCACAATACAGAGGACCCTCGTTTTTCGTCGATAATTCTTTCCAGAATACTGTTCGAGTGCCGTTACTGAACAAATTTGTTCCCATAAGGACGAATGTAAATTAGATTAGTCGTTTCAGACCCCCAAAAATACACTTACAAAAGCACTTATAAAAATACACTTACATAATTGTTCGAGTTGGGAGCTGTACGAAAACAGAGGGTCCACTGTATGCCTCTTTAGACGAAAGCTTCAACATTAAAATAGGCCTTTAATGGACAATTAAGAGTGATACCTAGATACACTCAGCCATGCCCTCCTTAATAAGAATAAGGTAAAGATTTCACCCATTATGTGCAACATCACCGTCAGATGCACTTGGGCTGAACAGCAAACAGAATTATTCCAGAGACTCTTGAATACATGCACTTAAATTGGGAGGTTTTAGGTATGCTCAAAGACCCTGATAGTGAGGACTTCATCTTACAAATAACTACCTACCTGGAGTTTACCTGGAGGGCATTCCGAAGGTCAATGCCCCCGCGACCCAGTCCACGACCAGGCCTCCCGGTGGATCAGGGCCTGACCCTGATATGTTTGGGAATCAAACGCATGTCATACCTGCCTAGCCTTAATCCCAACACCTTTTGTGTTTTATCTGTGCAAACTGAAATTTTGCATTACAGTGGACCCTCGGAAATCGAACACTCCCAACTCGCCCTTTTATGTAAGTTTATTATTGTAAGTGCTTTTATAGGTGTATTTTTGGGGGTCTGAAACGGACTAATCTAATTTACATCATTCCTTATGGAAATAAATTTGTTTGGTAACAGCACTTGAACAGCATTCTGGAATGAAGAATGTTAGATTTCTGGGGGTCCATTGTATTGTGAAAGTAAAAATTGCTATAGAGCAGCAGTGTGGGAGTGAAGAGCCTGTGAACCTTAAACTAAATTCCATCAGCATTGTGGAATAATTATCACTATAGTCTATCTATGTTCTTGCCTCAATCTCAACAACACACATGTTCCTATCTGCAAAAACTGAAATTTCACATTTTTGTGAAAATGCAAAGTATGGTGATACCCCGAGTTTCGTAATGATCCCAACTCAAACATCTATGTAAGTGTATTATTGTAAGTGCTTTTGTGAGTGTATTTTTGGGGGTCTGAAATGGACTAATCTTATTTACATTATTCCTTATAGGAACAAATTTGTTCGGTAACGGCACTCGAACAGCCTTCTGGAACGAATAAAGTACGAAACTCAGGGTACCACTGTGCGTATGTAAAAAAAGAAAGCAATGTGGGTTTAGAAAGATTGCAAACCTTAACTATTTTCCATATCCTTACAAACAAATCTCTATGTAAGATCCTATAACGAGATATCAAGCAAATACAGTATACTTACATATGATTTATTAGTAAGCACCTCCAGTAATGCCAGAAGTCGAGTGCCATCCCGTAAGTCATAAAAAAGATCTGTAACTGGTGGATGTTGCCCCTTAACTAATTGACTGTTAATCCATTTGGCAAAGGTCTTCTTCTGAACATCCTCACGCTCATCTGCAAATAAATAAAAAATAATTATAACCTGCACGCTATACATTTATTAAGGAATAAAAATTATTATCATTATAATCATCAACATTATGATTTTCAGAACTTTATGTATCAAGTAAAGATGAATATCTAACTTCAACCTGATTAACTAATAGGAAGTCAACAATTTCCACTAACAATTTAGTTTAGTTTATGTGTGGGCAAACTTGTCAATGTAATGAATACAGTGGACCCCGGCCGCAAAATTCATTCCAGAAGCCTGCTCAAGTGCCATTACCAAACGAATTTACTTCCTTAAGAAATAATGTCACGTAGGTTAGTCTATTTCAGACCCCCAAAAATACACTTCCACAAGCACTTACAATATTATACAGTGGACCCCCGGGTAACGAAAGGTTTAGATAATGAAAAAATCGCATAACGAAAGTTTTTTTCGCTATCTGATAGCGCCTGGCCTGCGCGGGACGCCAGTGAAACGTTGTTTACCATTGAGAGAACATTACCTAGCGCACTCTTTCAAACATTCACAATACATTTGGTGTCTTTTTTGGTGGTATATAGTGATTGTCACTGTGAAATAAGTCACCATGGGTCCAAAGAAGCTTCCTAGTGGCACCCCAGTGGTAAAGAGAGTGAGGAACACCATCGAACTGAAGAAAGAGATAATAGAAAAATATGAGAGTGGTGTAAGTCTGAGTGATCTTGCCAGGAAGTACAAGAAAAGTGCATCTACTATCGGCACTATCCTGGCAAAGAGAAATGAGATCAAGGAAGCTAATGTTGCAAAAGGGGTTGATATGTTAACTTAACAAAGATCGAAAACAGTGGATGAGGTTGAGAAGTTACTGATGGTGTGGATCAATGAAAAACAGATAGCGGGTGATAGCATTTCCATGGTGATAATTTGTGAAAAGGCAAGGAAGTTGCACGCAGATCTTGTCAAGACAATGCCTGCAACCAGTGGTGAGGCGAGTGATTTTAAAGCCAGCAAAGGCTGGTTTGACAGGTTTAAGAAACGTAGTGGCATACACAATGTTGTGAGGCATGGTGAGGCAGCTAGCTCAGATAAACGTGCAGCTGAAAAGTTTGAGAGTGAATTTAAGGGGTTCGTAGAGGCTGAAGAATTCCTCCCCCAACAAGTGTTTAATTGTGATGAAACAGGCCTGTTTTGGAAGAAAATGCCCAACAGGACCTTCATTACTCAGGAGGAAAAGGCACAGCCAGGACACAAGCCTATGAAAGACAGGCTAACTCTTATGATGTGTGCCAATGCCAGTGGTGATTTTAAAGTGAAGCCTTTACTGGTGTATCACTCAGAAAATCCCAGACCCTTCAAGAAACACAGTGCTGACAAGAATAAATTGTGTGTGCATTGGAAGGCTAACACCAAGGCATGGGTCACTACTGAGATTTTCAAGGAATGGTTGACTGGAGTGTTTGGCCCTAGTGTGAAGAAATACCTCCTGGAAAAGAAATTGGGACTCAAGTGCCTCCTGGTACTGGACAATGCTCCTGCTCATCCTCACAACTTGCAAGAGTTGTTGCCTGACAACTTAAATTTCATCAGAGTGAAGTTCTTGCCTCCTAACACCACTCCTCTCCTCCAGCCCATGGACCAGCAGGTCATTGCAAACTTCAAGAAACTGTAAACCAAAGCAGTGTTTCAGAGGTGCTTTAATATGACCAATGACTCTGCATTGACCCTAAGAGAGTTCTGGAAAGATCACTTCAATATCATGCATTGCCTAGGCCTTATAGGTAAGGCTTGGGAGGAAGTGACTTCCAGGACTTTGAACTCTGCTTGGAGACCATTGTGGCCAGGTTGTGTCCAACAGAGGGATTTTGAAGGATATGAGGCTGACCCTGACCCTGACGACCCTGTGCCTGTTGTGGAAGATGGTGTGGAAGATATTGTGGCATTGGGGAACAGCTTGGGGTTGGAGGTGAGTGGTGAGGATGTGGAAGAGTTGGTGGAGGAGCACAGGATAGAGCTAACAACTGAAGAGCTGCAAGAGCTTCATCTGGAACAGCAACAGACCACAGCTGAGGTTATTGCTTCACAGGAGGAGGGAGAGAGAGAGAAGGAGGTGCCTTCTTCAGTGCTTAAGAGATGTGTACAAAGTGGAATGAGTTGCAGACATTTATTGAAAGACACCACCCTGAGCAAGCTGAAATGAGAATTCTGTGCAACCACTTCAGTGACAGAGCCATGTTGCACTTCAGGAAAGTATTAAAGAGTCGCCAGAAACAGAGGACTGTGGACAGTTACTTCACCAGGCAGGGGTCTAGTGACTCTCAAGCTGGTCCTAGTGGCATTAAAAGACCAAGAAGGGAAGTAACCCCAGAGAGGGCTTTGACACCTGAAGTCCTTTTGGAGGGGGATTCCCCTTCCAACCACTAACACCCTGCCCCTGTCATCCACCCTATCTTCAACACCCTGCCCCTGTCATCCACCCTATCTTCCAGATGCCTGCAAGTCTCTTCAATAAAGGTAAGTACAGTAAATGTTATTTATATTATAGTATATTTTGTGTGAATATTTTTTTGTGGAACGGATTAATTGCATTTACATTATTTCTTATGGGAAATAAGGGTTCGGATTACGAAAGGTTCGGGTTGAGAAAAAGCTCCTGGAATAGATTAATTTCGTTACCCGGGGGTCCACTGTACTTACATAATTGTGCTCGTTAGGCGGGGGTCCACTGTATTTTTTAAAATTTGAAATCATTGAAATTTTCATCAAATTGGACTATCTTAACCCTTTCACTGTCTCCCATGTAGATCTACATTACTGACACCAGTGTCGCTCACATAAATCTATGTCCTAACCCTTTTACTGTCCAAACCTCAGAAACTAAAAGTGCTCCCAGTGTCCACAATGAAAAAAATATACATATACAGTGGTCCCTCGGTTTTTGCCGAAAATTCGTTCCAGAATGCTGCTCAAGTGCCATTCCACTTACTTTAGAAATAATGTCACGTAGGTTAGTCTATTTCAGACCCCAAAAAATACACTTGCAACAGCACTTACGAAAATACACTTACATAAATGTTCGAGTTTGGAGATGCACGAAACCTGAGGGACCACTGTACAGTGGTCCCACTGTACATTATAGCACTGTACATTATAGCACGAAACCTGAGGGACCACTGTACAGTGGTCCCCCTGGAAATCGTACAATTATTTAAGTATAATATTGTAAGTGCTTGTGGAAGTGTATTTTTGGGGTCTGAAATAGACTAACCTACGTGACATTATTTCTTAAGGAAGTAAATTCGTTCGGTAATGGCACTTGAGCTGGCTTCTGGAATGAATTTTGCTCGTTAGGCGGGGGACCACTGTATATATTTTCTCCTGAAATGGCAGAGAGTCTTTTTATGAAGAAAATTACATAAAAAATGTGAAATCTGATGGAAAAATTACAAAATTATGGAAGTGCAAAGTTAGTGATCTGAGCACAATTTAAACATCAGTGATTCTGCAGAATCTGATTCCTATTTTAAGCCGATTCCATTGCCAAATTCAACTAAATTCTTAGCTATTTTGCTAGTATGCTTTCCATTCTATCAATTGAGAGCAAGAAACCACCTATTCAACTATCAAAACTACGCTATAATGTGCAAAGAAATTGGTAATTTAGCCAATTTTATGCAAATTTAAACAATTTCAATTTAAAAACAGATTCCAAAATAAACACTACAGACATTCCAGGCACTAAAACAACATTTCCTCTGTTTATTATCCCCAGGCCTCTCCTACTAAGATTATTGAGTTACAGGTACATATAAGTACAATTGTCATACAGTGTAAATTACCTACGATAACCCCCAAAAAAAAGTCAGTGAGACTTTTTTCTATTGGGGTCCTTGTAATATGTATCTTATTATTTAAACCTTAAAATTTTGAATTCATCACAGATTATACCATTTATGGGCAGGGGCAGTCAGTCATACTGTGCCATGAAGGGGAAGATACATCCAATTCCTTTGATCAAGAGCCCATTATCAGCATCAACTCACTTCCCTTGAAGGGTGCAAATTAAGAGATCAAGGGAATAATACAGTGGTACCTCGAGTTACGATGGTCCCCAAAATCGCCCTTTTATGTAAGTTAATTTTTTTTAAATGCTTTTGTAAGTATATTTTTGGGGGTGTAAAAGGACTAGTCTATTTTACATTATTCCTTATGGGGATAAATTCGTTTGGTAATGGCACTTGAACAGCATTCTCGAACGAAAAAATATCATAACTCGAGGCACCACTGTATTATTTTTTCTCTACTAGTGGTGACAACTCCAATAAATTGAATGCAGTAGTAAATGCTGCAAACATTAGAAATTTAAATTTTTTTATGATGAGCATATTAATGAAGTTGGGACACCACAAGCATACCCTACTCCTGTAGCTACATAAAGGTAATTACTAGTCAATACAACCTTCAATATTAGTATGTTCGTGAAAAGTGCTAAGATTTGTGTGGAATATTCAGCACTGAATAAAACCTTTCAAATACAAAAGTAAATATGACATTTTCACTATAATAATAATTATTACAGTGGAACCTCTGGCCATGAACACTTACGAACATGAAGAAATCAGTTCATGACCAAAAAATTCGCCCAATTTTTGCATCTGGTCATGAACACATAATCGGGTGCTGAACAAACACAACCGCACCAATTTTCACATTCCAGGCCATTTTTGTTCCATGTGCCAATTTTCCCCACTTCCTGCTGTTTGTGTACACCTAACAAAGACCCTCGCCTTGCAGTCGGTCTCGGTCAGACGTGTGTTCATTCGCTGTGAACTCCTTGCATTGCATTTCATGAGTTTTTTAATTCAT
The DNA here is from genome assembly GCA_009830355.1 of Cherax destructor. Taxonomy (NCBI): domain Eukaryota; kingdom Metazoa; phylum Arthropoda; class Malacostraca; order Decapoda; family Parastacidae; genus Cherax; species Cherax destructor. Next base: position 31,410 of record WNWK01015216.1, read on the forward strand.
TTTGTTTTCTTGGTTGTTTACGGTATTTTTTTTCTCTGTTATTTAAGGGTTTTTTTCTCTAGTAAACTGTGCATTATTTTGCATAGTTAAGGATTTTTCAAATTTTGATTATTTTTTCTGTGCTTAAAACTCTTAAAAAAAAAAAAGTTTACAACAAATGATTTGTAAGGGGTCTAGAACAGACTCATGCAATATTAGTTTTCTCTGTTGTTCAAGGTTTTTACATTTAGTTTACTATTACACTGTGCATTCTATGGTATAATTAACTATTTTTTTGCTTAAAAATCTTAAAAAAAAAATTTATACAGTGGTACCTCGGTTTACGATGGTCCCCAAACTCGCCCTTTTATGTAAGTTTATTTTTTTAAATGCTTTTGTAAGTGTATTTTTGGGGGTCTAAAAGGACTAGTCTATTTTACATTATTCCTTATGGGGATAAATTCGTTTGGTAATGGCACTTGAACAGCATTCTGGAACGAAAAAATATCGTTAACCGAGGTACCACTGTATATAGTTCGCAGGGGTCTGGAATGGATTAATCGTATTTACATACAATCCAATGGGGAAATTAGGTTCGGGTCACGACCAAATCAGGTCGCGACCAGAGTTTTGGAACAAATTATGGTCGTGACCAGAGGTTCCACTGTATATAGTAATCATTACTATTATTATTATGGAGGAACTCTAAACCCATATGGGTCATAAAGCACCTACCTAGGGAATAAGAGGTAATCAGATTTGATCCAAGGATGTGGAGAGTAACTCCAATTCCATGTATCAAAAGCCTATCACCATTTTCACTATAATTATTATATGTATAGCAGTCATTACTATTATTATTATTATGGAGAAGCACTAAACCCATATGGGTCAAAGTGCCTACCTAGGGAATGAGAGGTAATCAGATTTGATCCAAGGAAGTGGAGAGTAGCTCCAATTCCTTGCATCAAGTCTATGACGTGACATCATCAAGGCACCTCTCTCCATGGGCCAAGATGAGGAGGTTAGCTCCATTTCCTTGGGACAAGAGCCCTTCACCAGTATTATGATAACACATACAGTCTGTCTGGATAGAATTTTCAGAGGGGGCATGAAAAATTGATTTTAGGAGTGATATACCGTCCCCAAACTTAGATAGGGACCAAGAGAGACTACTATAAGAGGAAATTGTTAAGGCCACAAGGCACGATAACGTAGTAATTCTAGGGGACTTTAACTTTAGTCAAATTGATTGGAATTTCTTGACTGGGAATTTAGAATCTAACGACTTTTTAAAAGTAGTTCAGGATTGTTTTTTGAAACAGTTTGTGACAGAACCTACAAGGGGAAATAACCTACTTGACTTGGTTCTGGCAAACAAGGAAACCCTTGTAAATAATTTAGAAATTACAGCATTGAATGGAAGTATGATAGTAGGGACAATTCAGTAACAGTCCCAGATTTTCGTTTAGCAGATTACAATGGGCTTAGAGATAAATGGTATAAAATACCGACACAATTGAAATGTAAACACTTAAGCAGTATAATGTGATCCTTTATTGACAACGAAGCTGAGCGATTTTCCACTATTATTCCCTCTTCTGTCACTTGGCTCCGTTATGTTGACGACATTCTCATCATAACTCCCAGACGCTTCAACATTCAAGCTCTCCAACACAAGCTCAACCAGGTTGAGCCATCAATCCAGTTCACACTAGAAGAAGTCGACAACACTCTTCATTTCCTTGATGTTCTTCTCTGCAAAGCTGACCATGAACTTCGTTTTAAAGTCTATCGAAACCCTACCAACCAACACGATCTTCTCCACTTCTACTCTCACCTCGACACCAAACCTAAACGTGGTGTAATTATAGGCTTTTTCCTGTGCGCACTCAGAATCTGCAGCAGTGAGTTCCTCGAGGAAGAATGCTCCCTTATTGAACAAGTTTTTCTAAACTTCACTATCCTCGTCACTTCATTAGACTGCAGACGACGGGCATTGAACATCTTCAACACACCCAGAGAAGACTGCTGAGAAGAGATACATAGTCCTCCCCACCAACTCCATTGCCAAACACGTTTCCAACATCTTTTCCAGTACCTCATTCCGAGTATCTACCTCCACATCCACCACCATCAAGGATATTACCAGTAATAGACAGGACAAGCTTCAATCCACTGCAGGGGTATACACAATCCCTTGTAATGACTGCAGCAAATTATAAGTCAGCAAAACATCCAGAGACCTCCAAACATGTATTTCAGAACACCAGTACGCAGGAAGATCTGACGATCCAAGGAATGCCTGTGTTCAACACCGAAATTCACACAAATATTTAATCAACTACAGAAACGCAAGACTTATCACCAGAGAAGACAACACTCAAAACCGTAGAATCCTGGAATCATCACTTATCTGCATATCCAACAACTTCAACCAGAACAACGGCTTCTATAACATAGCTGAACCCCTTGCCAAGAAACTTCTTCATCGCTATCCCACATAAGTACTTCAGAATGGAGGAACACTGCAGAAGGTCTACTCATATACTTATCAAATCTCTTTTTCAAGCTACCCAAGGTTCTAGACTCTATCACCCTACGTGGAACATTGTCACATGCAGCATTCTCCACCTGACCCAGCATTCTCCACCTGACTAAATCCTATAAATACTCATGTACCTTTTATCCAGATAGATCTGTTTGTGACTTGATAAAGCCCACTGCATGGGTGAAACGTTGTCAATAAAGGATCACATTAGTATACTGCTAAAGTGTTTATATTCCCATGGGCTTAGAGAACACTTATCATCTGTGGACTGGGATAATGTGAGAGCTATCAATATGACAGCTTTCTTAACACTATGCATGCTGCCCAAAGAACATTTATCCCGTATAAATTAATTATATCGAATAGAAATGACCCTAAATGGATGAATAATAGGCTCAAATATTTTTTAGGTCAGAAGAAAGGAATTTATAGGCGCATCAAAAGAGGTGAGGGTCATCTTATGAATCAGTATACATACAGTGGACCCCCGAGTAACGAACACCACGGAAATCATACAATTATGTAAGTATAATATTATAAGTGCTTGTGGAAGTGTATTTTTGGGGGTCTGAAATAGACTAACCTACGTGACATTATTCCTTAAGGGAGTAAATTCGTTCGGTAATGGCACTTGAGCAGGCTTCTGGAATGAAGTTTTTACGTTACTCGTTTTCGTTCACCTCCAAGCTCGAACAATTATGTAAGTATATTTTTGTAAGTGCTTTTGTAAGTGTATTTTTGGGGGGTCTGAAATGACTAATCTAATTTACATTTGTCCTTATGGGAACAAATTCATTCAGTAACGGCACTCAAACAGCATTCTGGAAAGAATTTTCAACGAAAACCGAGGGTCCACTGTACTGTCATTAAGAGGGACATTAAAAAGGGGATCAGAAAAGCTAAACGGGATTATGAAATTAAAGTTGCTAGGGATTCAAAAACTAACCCAAAAAGTTTTTTCCAGGTTTATAGAAAAAAAGTTAGAGATAAGATTGGTCCCCTTAAAAATAACTCTGGGCACCTTACTGACAAGGAGAATGAAATGTGCTCTATTTTTAATAATTATTTTCTCTTGGTTTTCACTCAGGAAGACACTAATAATGTCCCAATGGTTGCATTGTTTGGTGGAGCTGATGAAAATAATTTATGTAATATCACAGTCACTAGCGAAATGGTTATCAAACAGATAGACCGAGTGAAGCAACATAAATCCCCGGGCCCTGATGAACTTTTTTCAAGGGTTCTGAAAGAGTGCAAAATGGAACCTTGTGAACCACTGACTAATATTTTTAATATATCTTTTCAAACAGGTGTAGTGTCTGATATGTGGAACATGGCCAATGTAATTCCTATTTTTAAAGCAGGGGACAAGTCGTTACCGTCAAGTGCTTGTGGAAGTGTATTTTTGGGGGTCTGAAATAGACTAACCTACGTGACATTATTCCTTAAGGGAGTAAATTCGTTCGGTAATGGCACTTGAGCAGGCTTCTGGAATGAAGTTTTTACGTTACTCGTTTTCGTTCACCTCCAAGCTCGAACAATTATGTAAGTATATTTTTGTAAGTGCTTTTGTAAGTGTATTTTTGGGGGGTCTGAAATGACTAATCTAATTTACATTTGTCCTTATGGGAACAAATTCGTTCAGTAACGGCACTCAAACAGCATTCTGGAAAGAATTTTCAACGAAAACCGAGGGTCCACTGTACTGTCATTAAGAGGGACATTAAAAAGGGGATCAGAAAAGCTAAACGGGATTATGAAATTAAAATTGCTAGGGATTCAAAAACTAACCCAAAAAGTTTTTTCCAGGTTTATAGAAAAAAAGTTAGAGATAAGATTGGTCCCCTTAAAAATAACTCTGGGCACCTTACTGACAAGGAGAATGAAATGTGCTCTATTTTTAATAATTATTTTCTCTTGGTTTTCACTCAGGAAGACACTAATAATGTCCCAATGGTTGCATTGTTTGGTGGAGCTGATGAAAATAATTTATGTAATATCACAGTCACTAGCGAAATGGTTATCAAACAGATAGACCAGTGAAGCAACATAAATCCCGGGCCCTGATGAACTTTTTTCAAGGGTTCTGAAAGAGTGCAAAATGGAACCTTGTGAACCACTGACTAATATTTTTAATATATCTTTTCAAACAGGTGTAGTGTCTGATATGTGGAACATGGCCAATGTAATTCCTATTTTTAAAGCAGGGGACAAGTCGTTACCGTCAAATTACCGCCCAATAAGCCTAACCTCATTTGTAGGTAAATTACTAGAGTCAATTATAGCTGATATCATAAGAAGGCATCTTGATAAGCATAATTTGATTAATGATACTCAGCATGGATTCACGAGGGGCCGTTCCTATCTAATTTATTAACCTTTTTCAGTAAAGCTTTTGAGGCTGTTGATCATGATAAAGAATTCGATATTGTTTATTTAAATTTTAGTAAGGCTTTTGATAGAGTACCACATCAGAGACTGTTAAAGAAAGTGGCAGCTCATGGCATTTGGGAAAAACTGTTGTCATGGATCGAGTCATGGCTCATGAACAGGAAGCAGAGAGTGTGCATTAATGGGGATCTGTAACAAGTTGCATTCCACAGGGATCAGTCTTAAGCCCGTTGTTGTTTATAATATATATCAATGACCTTGATGAGGGAATTACTAGTGATATGAGCAAATTCACCGACGACACGAAGATAGGTAGGATAATTGATTCAAATGGAGATGTCATGGAACTTCAGGAGGATTTAGACAAACTTAATACGTGGTCAGAAAAGTAGCAGATGTAGTTCAATGTAGATAAATGCAAGGTTCTGAAGCTAGGGAGTGTCCATAACCCTAGAACTTATAAGTTAAATAATGTAGAACTTGGCCATACAGATTGCGAAAAGGACTTGGGGGTTATGGTAAGCAGCAACCTTAAACCAAGACAGCAATGCATAAGCATACGTAATAAGGCAATTAGGTTACTGGGATTTATATCAAGAAGTGTAAGCAACAGAAGTCCAGCAGTTATACTACAGCTTTATACATCATTAGTAAGGCCTCACCTAGATTACGCGGCTCAGTTCTGGTCTCCATTTTACAGAATGAATATAAATTCGTTAGAAAACATTCAGCGACGAATGACAAAGTTAATTCATAGCATTAGAAATCTTCCGTATGAAGAAAGATTGAAGTCCCTTAAATTATATTCACTTGTATGACGAAGAATGAGGGGAGACATGATCGAAGTGTATAAGTGGAAGATGGGTATTAACAAAGGGGATATAAATAAAGTCTTGAGGATATCTCTCCAAGAGAGAACCCGAAGTAATGGATTCAAATTAGACAAGTTTAGATTTAGAAAGGATATAGGAAAGTATTGGTTTGGAAACAGGGTAGTTGATGAGTGGAACAGTCTGCCTAGTAGGGTTATTGAGGGTAAAACCTTGGGTAGTTTCAAATTTAGGTTGGATAAACACATGAGTGAGAGAGAGATTGAGACACTTATGCAACATATGGGAATCTTTATTAAGGAAACGTTTCGCCACACAGTGGCTTCATCAGTCCAATACAAAGCAGAAAGGTGTAAGGAGAGGAGTAGTTTGAGGTAATCAGTCACTCAGCCTGGAGTCGATGTGTTCAGTCCATTAATCTTGTAGAAAGTACAGCATAGGACCGTAGAAGTGGCTTATATACTGTAGTCAGGTAAGGCGAAGCAGGAGGAGGCGGGGTCATAGTGGTACCATCCACTAGTCGAAGTAGGTCTTCGTCCAAAGGTTGGACAAATATTGAAGAATTTCTTTCTGCTTTGTATTGGACTGATGAAGCCACTGTGTGGCGAAACGTTTCCTTAATAAAGATTTCCATATGTTGCATAAGTGTCTCAATCTTCAACTCGTCGGTTTTCAAAACCATTTATCACATCTGTCAGACTCTGCAACATCATGGGATCTTGATACAAGAAATTCTTCAATACTTGTCCAACCTTTGGACGAAGACCTACTCCGCCTCCTTTTGCTTCGCCTTACCTACTGTGCTGTACTTTCTACAAGATTAATGGACTGAACACATCGACTCCAGGCTGAGGGACTGATTACCTCAAACTCCTCCTCTCCTTACACCTTTCTGCTTTGTATTGGACTGATGAAGCCACTGTGTGGCGAAACGTTTCCTTAATAAAGATTCTCATATGTTGCATAAGTGTCTCAATCTTCAACTCGTCGGTTTTCAAAACCATTTATCACATGAGTGAGAGGGGTTGGATTTGAGTGGGACTTGCACATGGGTAAATAGAATTATCAAAGTTTATTGCTTGGATAGCATTGAAAATTGGGTTGGGCAAATATCCTGTTAGTGGGATGGATTGTGAAGGACCTGCCTAGTATGGGCCAACAAGCCTGCTGCAGCGTTCCTCCTTTCTTATGTTCTAATGATACTTCCCTTGAAGGGTTTTAAGAGCTGTAAAATGTAAAGAATGTCGTGCATTTCCTCTCATTCTGTGCATGCATTTATTTTTTTACTCTGGGGAAGCGCTATAAATTCGTTGGAGTCATATACCGCCTGGGGAATGGGAGGCATCCAGGTTCGATCTAAGGAAGGGGATCAAGAACCCTCTGTGAACCAATATCTAACATTTTTAATTTATCTCTTCAAACAGGTGTAGTGTCTGATATGTGGAAGATAGCTAATGTAATTCCTATTTTTAAAGCAGGGGACAAGTCACTACCATCAAACTACCGCCCAATAAGCCTGACCTCAATTGTAGGCAAATTACTAGAGTCAATTATAGCTGATATTATTAGAAGCCATCTAGATAACCATAATTTGATTAATGATACCCAGCATGGATTCACGAGGGGCCGTTCCTGCCTATCTAATTTATTAACCTTCTTCAGTAAAGCTTTTGAGGCTGTTGATCACGATAAAGAATTCGATATTGTTTATTTAGACTTTAGTAAGGCTTTTGATAGAGTACCGCACCAGAGACTGTTAAAGAAAGTGGCAGCTCATGGCATTGGGAAAAAGTGCTGTCATGGATCGAGTCATGGCTCACCAATAGGAAGCAGAGAGTGTGCATAAATGGGGTTAAATCCGAATGGGGACTTGTAACAAGTGGTGTTCCACAGGGATCAGTCTTAGGCCCATTGTTATTTATAATATATATCAATGACCTTGATGAGGGAATTACTAGTGATATGAGCAAATTCGCCGACGACACGAAGATAGGTAGGATAATTGATTCAAACATAGATGTCATAGAACTTCAGGAAGATTTAGACAAACTTAATTCGTGGTCAGAAAAGTGGCAGATGCAGTTCAATGTAGATAAATGCAAGGTTCTGAAGCTCGGGAGTGTCCATAACCCAAGCACTTATAAGTTAAATAACGTAGAACTTAGCCATACAGATTGCGAGAAGGACTTGGGGTGATGGTAAGCAGCAACCTTAAACCAAGACAGCAATGCCTAAGCGTACGTAATAAGGCAAATAGATTACTGGGATTTATATCAAGAAGTGTTAGCAACAGAAGTCCAGAGGTTATATTACAGCTTTATACATCATTAGTAAGGCCTCACCTAGATTACGCAGCTCAGTTCTGGTCTCCATATTACAGAATGGACATAAATTCGTTAGAAAACATTCAGCGTAGAATGACTAAATTAATACATAGCATTAGAAATCTTCCTTACGAAGAAAGATTGAAGACCCTAAAATTACATTCACTTGTAAGACGTAGAATGAGGGGAGACATGATCGAGGTATACAAGTGGAAAATGGGTATTAACAAAGGGGATATAAATAAGGTCTTGAGGATATCTCTCCAAGAGAGAACCCGCAATAATGGATTCAAGTTAGATAAGTTTAGATTTAGAAAGGATATAGGAAAGTATTGGTTTGGAAATAGGGTAGTTGATGAGTGGAACAGTCTGCCTAGTAGGGTTATTGAAGCTAGGACCTTGGGTAGTTTCAAATTTAGGTTGGATAAATTCATGAGTGAGAGGGGTTGGATTTGAGTGGGACTCGCGCATGAGTGGGTAGAATTGTCAAAGCTTATTTCTTGGGTAGCATTGAAAATTGGGTTGAGCAAATATTCTGTTAGTGGGACGGATTGTGAAGGACCTGCCTAGTATGGGCCAACAGGCCTGCTGCAGTGTTCCTCCTTTCTTATGTTCTTATGTTCTTCACAGACATAAAGGCAACTTCCTTTGGGGAGGAACATGCCAATTACACCCCTTTTTCAGACTGACACTTGCAATAATTTAATCAAATTCGTTTTAAAAAATGTGTAAAACTTTAAATGCAACATCCCACATTAATTACAATATCAATAGTTATTATTATTTTATGAAGACAAATAAACGGTATTCGGGGGGCTAATAAGATAGATTGTGGCTACAATGTCTCAAGGTGAGCTCAACAGGTAGCACCTCAGCTGACCATACACCTGGCTATGCTGCCAACCCTCTCAACATTATTTACTCTTTTCGACAATGTTGCTAGCTACGGAATGTGACGAAACTTGCACTCTGAAAACAATATCTTCATATAATCATTTAGCAATTGTGAATAATTACAATGATAAAGAAAATGTTTGGAAATAAGTGTAAAGTATTGGTGTGGTTGTTGTGGTTGCTATGACTACATGGCAGCAGCAGCAGCAGCAGCGAGGCGGCGCGCGTCGTCATGCTCCGCCCGGGAAGACACAGCATCACATCTTCACATCAACTTGCTGCACGCGACATATGCAATTACCTTGTCTCCTCCCACATACCTTTAAGCAACACCTCCATGATTACTGCTAAGCTAAGGATCAAAGTCCCAAGGCTGTACTTTATCTAGAATATGCGTTAAGAGAGACGAACACACATTCACATGTTGATCCACACTCGAATCAGTTTCGTACTGAGTGGTCTGAAAGAAGGGCTCTAGATGCTGCGGGAAATTATTAATAGTAACTCCAACGTTTTATAAGACACGTTGTTAGTTTGCGCTTTATTAGATATAATGCTTCAGGAGGCTTCTATACAGCTTTTGCATTGGAGCAGACACTTAGAAGGAAACTCTTAATTAAAGCAAATATAATGTTAAGTTTGTGCGCTACCCTGTACTCTAGGTTGCTGGGCAATGGGAGGGGCTTAAGTGGGAAGACGACTGGGTATGTTTCATATATTATCGGTACACTGCCTACATCTTAACTTTAAACTTCCGAAATTTATTTTATATAATCGTTATAATTGTATAAACGTTGTGAGTTATTGTTATTCACAGACAATTTAGATACAAAGAGTAATCTGCTTAGACTTAACGATTCCCTGAACAATGAACAATATGAAAATGTCCAAAAGCTTTTCACATTTCGGTCAAGTGATAAGAAGGGTCTCGAGAGGCAAGAGTAATATTTCTAAGTGCCTCACCACATTGTTTCGAATCAATACGAAGAATATACATCAGGTAATCTTAGAAATTCGAAATGTGGAAGATCCTGATAAGAAATACAAATTTCATCTAAAGTTAACCAGTATCGAAAGCAGTTCAACAAGTGTTAATAGCGTGGATGTGTGTGCGTGCGTGTGTCTTACTCTATTATCTACCAATATTTATTTTACTCTTAACTGTCGGCTCTGAGAGGTCAGATTTAGACTTAACCAGGACCAAGTATATTGTGACTAGAAACAATTCATGCAGAGATATCCAATTTTTCAGAGATGGATGCCTAATAAAGGAAATATCCAAACGCTTCCTTTAATAAATGCAAATTAATTAACCTTGCTACCTTTTTAATCAAAATGAGCTTGACGATATACCTGTGATGTACCTGTGACAAATTTTGATGTGTCAACAACCAAATTTGCCGACAGAAAAAAGAAGGTTTACATTACATACATATCCATGAGTTCGATTTTGCCAAAACCAATTATATTTATTTTTACAAGTACATGTACAAGGTATGCAGGCATAGCTGACATCAATGACATACTACTATATAGAAAGCAGCTTGTTATGCAGAGCATTTTGGGCAAATTAGGTCAGTTTTATCCCAGGATGCAACCCACACCAGTCGACTAACACCCAGGTACCCAGTTTACTGATGGGTGAACATAGATAACCGGTGTAAGGAAACACGCCCAATGATTCAACCCTGGCCGGGAATCGAACCCTGACCCTCACCGTGTGAAGTAAGAGCTTTTGCCACCAGGCCACGTAATTTCCATCTCAGAATCTTGGATGGATGGCTCATGGATTATGACGCCTACGTAGGTTACAACACAACGCTCTGCCACAAATAGACAAGGGGAAGATGTATGTGCCTAAGATACGATTTTGTTTGGATTTTTAATCCGGAGGGTTAACCACCCAGAATAACCCAAAAAAGTTGCTGCGTCATAAGGAAGTCTCGTATTTTCAGTGGGGTCTTTCACTTTTGTCCCCAAGATGCGAACCACAACAGTCAGCTAATACGCAGGTACTTAATGCTAGGTGAACAGAGGCAACAGGGATGAGGAAATATGACCAACGTTTCACCCATGCCGGGAATCGATCCCGGCTAATGCATAGCGTACGTAATATTAGTAGAGAGAAGCACCAGCTAAAAATAAACCAGTGAAAGATAGTGTATTTAATAACCACTTGAGCAACTCTTCAATGGTCTGCGCCAATATTGCTTTTAGTGAATCAGTTAACTTACTTTATACGTATTGATCATCATTATTACTTCATGGGCAAAACCTAATTTTTATACTAATCGAATTATCGTCCAGCTAGTTTAATACATATTTAAAAAAATCTGATAAATATATTAAAGAGCACTAAATTTGTTTACCTAATTTCACACATGTTTAGAATATATATATATATATATATATATATATATATATATATATATATATATATATATATATATATATATATATATATATATATATATATATATATATATATATATATATATATATATATATATATATATATATATATACATTCTTCCTGAAGCCTTTTATCCACTTCTCCGAGGCTATGGGTCCACAATTTGTACCAGAGGTGGACCCCATCCCATATTATATATACACTATATATATATATATATATATATATATATATATATATATATATATATATATATATATATATATATATATATATATATATATATATATATATATATATATATATATATACACACACACACATGAAAACATGCACACAAACTGGTGGCCCAAGTACGTATCTTGTTTTGAATGAGTAAAAAGAAAATTCTGTAAGTAATGTTACGGTAAAACAAAATATGAATTGATAGCCATGAGATAAATTTAATATATGTGCATCAAGATTACGTACGCTAGACCCATCATAAGAGTATGCAGCACCAGAATGGAGCCCTCCGCCTGAGAAAACGAAGACAAGACTGAAAGGTGACCGGAAACAAAGGAGCGGGACGATTTGGATGAGGCCATACCCATTTTTAGGAGTAGGTGCGATAGACCTATAAGTATGTACCCGTTTGTAAGTAGTAGATAAACGGGGCCAGGAATAGTGTGAAACTGTTCCTAAGTACTAGTAGAAAATCGGAGCTTCGAAGTGTAACCGTTCTTAAGTACAAATGTAACGTTAGGTAACCTTTTATGGAAACGTCTCACCCAGCAGGGGCTTCATTAATCCCTGAATTGATATAGCTCCTGGTGGGCGAAATGTTTCTATAATAAAAGTGACTTAGCGTTGCATAAGCGTCTCACACAATCCGTAAGTAGTCGAGAAATGAGGCCAGGAGAGATATTGCTTTCGCAAACAACTTGGTGAGGTCACCGAGTACTGGTATTTGACAATCGACATATCATCCGTCAATTGAAAAGATACCCTTGAGCAGTGAGCCCTTCGGGGAATCATCACTGAGGAGGATCTGTTTTTGACGGGACCTGGTTGATGGCCTGTACAGTTGCTATTGGTGCTTGGAGCTCGTATTTTGTTGATCTACCGAAGAGATGAAGCCAGTGGAAGCTATTTGCGTATATGTACTTAGACGAGCAACTGCCCTTGCTTTAAAGGTTAGATTAGGTAAGGTTCGTCAGGAAACAGGGCAAGTGTTTCCTGACGCGGGTCTTAGGTGATGACCCGCCGTTGGAGATTTTGGTCATCTGACCGAGGCCTTTTGCTGGCTTACCGGTCCACCCCTTTAAAAATTATGGTCATAGTTATAACCATTTCTTTTTTCATTTTTACTTTAAAGGAAGAGGGTTGGGGGTATTGTATAGCATTATTCTGGTCATGATTTCCTTGACATTTCTTGTTTGGAAAGATTTTGTTAGCCAGTCTAGTAATTTTTCTTGCAGTTGTGGTAGTAACATTAGTGTGTTATTTATTTTAACATAATATCTTTGTACATGGTTACTCCTAGGTTTCTTGCATTATGTTTTGTCCTCTACAGCAGCAGCTCTTAACCGGGAAGATTAAACACACTAAAAAAATAAATTCAAAATATTATCAGGGATGTTTAAAGTGAGTATATAAGATTAATACTGTCTCAAAAAAAAAAATACAGAAAAATCTAGATTTCAGATACTCAGGAAACTAATGTTACGTATTATTTTGCATTTCGTTTTAAATATTTATATTTTGTAGTAAAAAAATGTCAGGCATATCACCAAGGCCAATATATATATTAGTTATCACTTTTCATGGAAGCAAGCTTTCTGATCTGATAGCGTGCTCCCACTTCTGGTCTGTCAATGTCAACTCTTATCTAGATATACGCCTAGGCTCGATCTTAGTCAGATTCATTAAAAAATGCGTTAAAAAATCTAACTAACACGTGATACATAAATCAAATAAAGTGGCAACATTCACTAAGCTGGAAACTGCTTGAACGGCCTTTAGAAACGTGAACAAAGAATCAGTAAGCGCGCGCTATTCACCACATATATAAGAACGGTAGTTTATATGCATCGGAAACGGCAGTATGACCAGAGCCCTGACAAGAAGGGGTGAGGAGGAAGGATACGGTAGGATGGAAATGGGTGAAAAGGTAGGGTTGAAGGGGACATTACCTTCATAGAATATTTACCTAAAACTATAAATTGTTTAAAGATTCGTCACCAAACTAGTAACATATCCGAGAAATATAAGCTTCGAAGAGAAGCGGAAAAAACTGGACTTCATGATGCAGATTTAGAGAAGACATGATTACGACATACAAGATTCTCAGACTAGAAAGTGGACAAACAAAAAGTTTACACCAACCATGGGTGAAATAGGACGAAGACACGTGAGTGCAAACTGAAGTGAGCATAAGGCACAGGGATTTCTGAAAACATTTTTACATCATTGTAGTAAACAGTGTTGTGGAGAAGAAAGCTACAGTGAAGACTAAGCCAGTACACAGCTTCAACAGCAAATGTGATGGAATAAGAACACAGCGAATGAAAGACACAATAAGGCCTTTTTTATTATTAAACGACGTTTCGCCTGGTGTGAGAGCTTTGTAAAAGAAAATTTCACAGATATGAACAGATCACGACAGTCCACAAAAAGTTATGAAGCCAGCACAAGAGCTGAAGTTCAAAACCCCTGAATTAAAGCGGGAAATGTGTAGCTTCGTTATTCATATGGTCACTAAACAAGGCAGTTAAGTTCGATGGTAAGCAGTACTTGTCCTCAAGTGTGAGAGATGGTGAGAGGAGCACTTGGCTCCGTGTGATGGTGTTTGCTTACGTTTGCCTGATTGTCTATTAACACAAGAACCCAATAAGTACTGACAGTCACAATCAATTACATAAAAGAACTGACCTTTCAAATAATCCACCAGGGTTACTTTCAAAGATAAGAAGAAAGTGGTTTAGGTAGTAATGGCTGGTTAATTACGGATGCAATTTGATTTGTCTGGTTCCCTTGTTATGCTGGTATCTTTTTTTTCTGGCTCTAAACGATGATGTTACTCTATATTTTATTATATACCTCCAGAACCATGTCTGTGTAAAGGTTATGGAACTAATTATTTGTAATGTAAGTTACATTTGTATATTTAGAATCGCACTTCCGTTTACGTATGCAAAATACAAAATAAATACTTTGATAATTTAAAAGATTTACTGCCACTTTAAACAAAAACAGCAATAAAACAATAAGATCATTGATGATAACCATTAATCAATACGAAACTCTAGACACTCATCATTAAGTCTTCTCAAATATTTGCATTTTATATGATGACACTAAAAAACAGTCATTTTCGCAGCGGACCAGTCATCCTTCCTAAGTTAGGGTAGTGCCTTAAAATTCAATATATTGCCCAAATTAAAACTAGAACCAGTTCTGCAGACCGACCATGCTAGACAGTAATTTCAATAGCTATGACTGATATATCTTAGGGCATTCATTACTTTACAGAAGTCCTTTGGTATGTAAACCTAGCTCCCGTAAGCCAGCTGAAACTTTGTAGGAACTGTCAAGACATGACTGACTCCCTTAAATCTAAACAAAATGTGTGGACAGAACGTAAACTCTTAAAAAAACTAATATGTAAATATTGACAATACTAACCAAACTCTATGTACGGGATAAAATGGCGCTGGGTTTTGATTCCGCTGCACTCAATAGCTTTGAATGTCGCAAACTTTTAATATTAATGTATTGAATCTGGATATACCGGAACACAATTTTAGTCACGCGCGGCGGTGTGGGCAGCTGTGTTCTCTTATTATGTAGATAAATAGTTCACAGAACCGACAAGTTGACAAATTAGACACATGTGCAACACTTGGGTATCTTTATTGAGGAAACGTTTCGCCACACAGTGGCTTCATCAGTCCAAAACCATTTGTCACTTCATCAATCCATACAAAGGAGAATGGTGAAGAACAGGGAGGGTTTGAGGTAATCAGTCAAGTGTGATACCACCTACGACAGCTTCACCTCACCTGTCTACAGTATATAAGCCACTTCTTCGCAGATATACTGTATTCTTTTCAAGATTGATGGACTGATTACGTCCACTCAAGGCTGAGGGACCGATTACCCCAAACTCCTCCTCTTCTTCACGATTCTCCTTTGTATGGACTGATGAAGCACTGTGTGGCGAAATGTTTCCTCAATAAAGATACCCAAGTGTTGCACATGTGTCTAATTTATCATATTATCCCTGAACCTATATCCCCAAGAAGGTCTGCTGTATTCACTGTTGTGTGTTAGTCTGTATAGACATTTTCAGACAATTTAACTCTGGATACAGTTTTGAAATTAGCTGTGATAAGGTTCATCAGGTTGGAAAGCAGTAATATGTACTGACGTAGCTTATGTGGGGTCAGAAGACTCAACCCAAACCAACATAATTAGGTTAGTACGCACACGTGTACACACCGCGCGCGCGCGCGCGGGACCAGGAGCTATGACTCGACCCCTGCAACCACAATCATGTGTACACAACAAAAAAAAGCCAAGTGTCTATCGACAAGTGTCTTTGACAATTACGCAAAGAGGTGCGTCTGTGTGTGTCGGAATGGCTACATGTGACGAGTGGGGTTCCACAAGAATTAGTCCAAAGCCGGTGCTGTTTCTTGTATTCGTGAATGACATGACAGAAGGAATAGTCAGAGGTATCCCTGTTCGCAGACGGCGTGAAACTAATGAGAATACAAGCGGACGAAGACCAGGAAAGGCTACAACTGGACCTGGACAGGCTGCAGGCTGGCTTTGATAAATGGCTCCTGGAGTTTAATCCCATCAAGTGCAAAGTTATGAAGCGTGGGGAAGGACAAAGAAGATTGACGACGGAGTACAAACTCGAGGGGTGTGGCACAGACTCCAAACTTCACTCAAGGAGAAGTACCTTGGGTTGAGTATCATATCATATTGAACATATCCCCTGATACTCACATCAACAAAATAACTGATGCAAAAAAAATCCGTGTCTGGCAAATCTAAGAATAACTTTTCCACATCTAAGTAAGGAGTTATTCAGGACACTGTACACCGTGCTCGTCAGGCCCATATTGGAGTATGCAACACCAGTATAGCGCCCACACCTGGTCAAACATATCAAGAAATTGGAGAAAGTGCAGAGATTTGCAACAAGACTAGTCCCGGAGCTAAGGGGTATGTCCTATGAGGAGAGGTTAAGGAAAGTCAACCTGATAACACTGGAGGACATGAGAACTAGGGAGAATATGATTACGACGTACAAAATACTGAGAACTGACAGGGAGAACAGGGATAATGTTTCAGAGATAAGAAATAGGAACAAGAGGGCACAGCTGGACGTTGAAAACTAAGAGGAGTCATAGGGAAGTTAGGAAATATTTCTTCAGCCTTAGAGTTTACAGGAAGGGAACAATCTGGAGAGCGAAATGGTAGAGACGGGATCCATACACAGCATTAAGAAGAGGTGTAGTAAGTCTCCATAATCAGTACATCCCACATATACTAATACAAATAGGATACAGGCAGGATGGCAGTACAGTATATCTGTGGGACTTGTGAAAAGGCTCTTGGGAAAAGATCTAGAATCACATGCAACCTTTGCTTTTCAAACATCATGTCACATGTTCAAAAATTAACACAGTAACAAGAAGTGACATCCGTCTAGAAAGGTGTTCTGATCTGCAACAAGGATGTGGAACTATGGACAGATATCAGGAAAGCACTCAGGAGGCTAATAAACAATAAGCATGAAGAAAA
>WNWK01015217.1:0-48584 GCA_009830355.1 Cherax destructor
GAGTATGACGCACACCTGAGATCAACCTTCAAGAAGGCACTGAATCTGTCACTAGAGGATCAGCAATGGGAGCAGGCAACCCTCCCAGTGCGACTGGGAGGTATAGGGTGCAGAAAGCAAGGCAGGTAGCGTTACCTGCATTTCTGTCATCGTGTTTGGCCTCCTGTGGATTAGTCAAGAGGATTGTCCCTGAACGTTTGAGAGGTGTGGTGGGAGCTCAAGACCCCAAGTTCATTGAAGCAGCAGTGCAGTGGGACATCCTGGCAGACTCCTCCAGTAGACCAGCTCCTCCCAAAGAGCACAAACAGTCCCACTGGGACAAACCGATCATGGAAAAAATTTCCAACACAATGCTCACCAACGCTTCAGGAAAGGACAAAGCTCGTCTCCTAGCGGTGAAGGCACAACACTCAGGAGATTTCCTTCTGCTGTTCCCAATTCCTCTCTGGGGACTCGACTCGGACCCACAGGCCATTCGGATTGGTGTTGCTCTTCGCCTAGCCGCCCCCATACTCACCGAACATAGGTGTATTTGCGGCAGGGCGACGGCTGATCAATTCGGACTTCATGGTCTAGTGTGTCACACATCAGAAGGGAAGTATGCTAGACATGAGGAGGTCAATGACATCATAAAGAGAAGCCTCGCCACAGCCCGTTGCCCAGCTCAACGGGAACCCCAAGTGCAGAGGTCTGATGGAAGTCAAAAGCGTCCTGAAGGAGCCACCATGCTACCCTGGAAGGATGGTAAGCAGATTGCTTGGGACTACACCTGTGCTGCCACATTGGCAGACACCTACCTGCCACACTCCTTAGCCGAAGGGGGTGGTGCTGCTAGCCACAGGGAGACCCAGAAGACCCGCAAATATGAAGACCTTCCCTCTTGCTATAACTTCATCCCAATAGGGTCGGAGACCCATGGAGCATGGGGCAAGTGTGCTCTAATGTTTCTCAAGGAGCTGGGTGGAAAACTCATCATAGAAACCAAGGACCACAGGGCGACCAGCTTCCTCTTTCAGAGACTCAGTGTTGCGATCCAGAGGGAAAATGCCTGCAGTATTCTGGGCACGCGGCCCACTGCCGGGAGTTGGACGAAGTATTTGACATGTAGCTCTGAGTTGTTATCTATGTTGTTTTACTCCCATTGTATTTTGTCTTGAAATAAAGTTTATATATATATATATATATATATATATATATATATATATATATATATATATATATATATATATATATATATAATAAAAACATTAGTTTACTAATATTTACGTACAATTTCGAACAAGAACTTGTAAACATTGCAGAGACAGAGAGGAGTGTACCTAGATGTTATACCTGGAGAGGGTTTCGCGGGTCAACGCCCCCGTGGCCCGGTCTGTGACCAGGCCTCTTGGTGGATCAGGGTCTGATCAAGCAGGCTGTTACTGTATGCCTCATGCAAACCGACGTACGAACCACAGCCTGGCTGGTGTACTCAGTATATTAACGTGATCAACAGTGTTAGACGCTAAACTTCACTTGGTGTAATCATATTACTTATTAAATCAGAATATTCCAGTGATACACTTCTCTGCAACCAACACAGCATCTGGACACTCCTTAAACACCTTCGATTATATGTCTTATGTGAATAAATTAACCCAGGACAAGGGCATAAATGTAAGGAAAAACACCAGGGGGAAAAATGGCTTTGCCTTCCTTAAGCCAAACTGGATGAGATTCTTCACTTCTGCTTCTTCTGGTTTGTTTCTTCCCTACGACAGTTCGCAGCAGCAGGTAACCTAGAACTAACTCGGGCACCTGGACAGTATGGGTATCTGTTAGTTGCAATGTGTTGAAGAACACCTTGCAACTTTATTGTTAAGCTGCAAGCATACTAAATTTAATTTTGTTATATTTATCATTGTTTTGTAGATGTAAAATCTCCAGAAACGACGTTCTTTAACCCGGACACAGTTTAGCAAACATGGTGTAAGGAGGACAAGGCAGGGCAAAGTAAGGGCAAGCACAGGGCAAGGCAGGGCAGGGCAGGGCAGAGTAGGGAAGGGAAGTAGGAGAGGGGTGATGGAACAGGGAGAAGCAGAAGGAAGGGGGCGTATGTGAGAAGGGGTGGAAACAAGAAGATTAAGAGAGAGAGGGAAGAGGACCAAGAATGGTGGAGAGAAGGGAAGCAAAGTGACACAAGATAGAGGAGATAATACTAGATGGGAGGGAATATGGAGTAAGTAGTCGAAATGAGCAGAAGAAAGAAAATAAGGAAAGATGACAGAGGAATTAATTTTCTGATTAGCTTTTCTTGCTTTTACTAATTATGATATTTAATTTAATTTTAGTTATTATAAAGTTTTGGCTTCCAAGTTAAGCGTCGCGTCTGGAGGTTCATAACGATGAGGTTAATTGTCAACTTTGGCCTGACTTGGAAGGCATACATTTTTAAATACATACATCTTGTTTTTCTGTTTTTTTTTACCTCTACAGTCGGTCAGATGACGAAAACCATTATCCAAAATGTTAAGAGGTTTAATTACACAAGATTCTGGACAAGGGAAAGCAGGTTCAGAGAAGGTTCAAAGTGTAATGTTATTTAAAAGGCTAATATCACTTGTAAATTATTATTATTATTATAATAAATAGAAGCGCTAAACCACAGGGGTTATACAGCGCTGCAGGTTTGTAGGATGCAGGAGAGTGGGTTGTAGAGGGAGATGGACGATTATAGGTATGGAGTGCAAGATGACGGTGGATAGTGCAGGGAGGAGGGGAGCAAGAGATCGAGGTAGAAGGGACTGAGGAGGTGCTAGAGTTATAATCTTCAGAGTTTGTGTAGTAAGTCAGTTTCTGTCAAAAAGTCAATGAGAGAGTCAGGATTAAAGGAGGGGCCATCTGCAAGAAGGAAGGTAAAGAAAGGGCCGCAGAGCGAAGACGTCGTTGGAGGTAAATTCTGCGTGCTCGTTGATAGAGTGGGCAGTCCAACAGGATGTGTCGAACAGACACTGGAACCTGACAATGCTCACAGAGAGGGGCAGGGAGCCTCTCCATGAGATACCCGTGAGTAAGACGAGTGTGGCCGATGCGAAGAGGGAGAGTGTAGTCTCCCAACCTCGACATTAGTGACAAGAAGAAGGCCAGAAACCTATAACCGGTTTAATAGAATGAAGTTTGTTATTCAGCAGGTCAGACCAGCGTTGTTGCCAACGGGTGCGAAGGTGGGTAGCAATGACCGCAAAATAGTCCGTGAAAGGGAAAACCTCTATATGAACTGGAAGGTCATGTACTGCTGACCGCGCAGCAGTGTCTGCCTGTTCATTGCCCTGTACGTCAACATGACCAGGGACCCAACAAAAGACAATATCTTTATGCTTGCTAAAGATACGGCGTAACCAAAGGTGGATACGAAGAACTAGGGGGTGAGGTGTATCAATTTTACGGATAGCCTGTAAAGCACTAAGGAGTCTGAAACGACCACAAATGGTGATACAGGCATAGATGCAATACGGATAAGTGCCACAAGAATGGCATACAATTCAGCCGTAAATATGCTAGCCGAGGGTAACAGATGCCCTCGTACGACGCTGTCCGGAAACACTGCTGCGAATCCGACGCCGTCAGATGACTTTGAACCATCGGTGTATACTGCGATGGCATGGGAATGAGAACGGAAATGGTCTAGAAAGAAAGAGCGAGAAGCCGCCGTAGGCAGTTGGGCTTTCGCGCAAGGTAGAGGAATAGAACAGACACGGACAGCAGGAACTTCCCAAGGGGGTAGAGGAAAGGTGAAGCCACATGAACATATAAAGGCGGAAGCTGAAGGGAAGACAGAGTGAATGCAGACGAAGAGAAAGGGACGAAGTAAACAGGGGCGACGAACAAATAACGAGCGTCTACTAACATCTGTGACAATCCTATACATGGAAGGATTGCGGAGGTCATGAGCGAACATAATAGCGAATGCAATGTGCATCACGACGATCGGACAAGGATGGAATGTTCGCTTCTACATAGAGGCTCTCAACCGGGGAAGAACGAAAAGCACCAAGGCATAAGCGTAATCCCTGGTGATGGATGGGATTAAGGCTGGAAAGAGTGGCAGGAGAGGCTGCCGAATATATCTGGTCACCATAATCGAGTTTCGATAGAATTAGGGCTGAATGTAGGCAAGGAGAGTTCTACGATCAGCCCCCATGAAATATGTGCGAGGGTTTTAAGGAGGTTCAGCCGGCTATGGCAAGTCGCCTTCAGAGAGGTAATGTGAGGTTTCAGGACAATCTGCGGTCAAACAGGAGGCCGAAAACCTGACTGTATCACGTTCTGGGATACGTGAGCCGTATAGGTACAATGGATGATCAGAGACCACTGAACGTCTAGTGAACGTAATTTGATGAGTTTTGCCACTAGAAAACTTAAACCCGTGAGTGGTGGCCCAATCAGAAACCCGGTTGATGGCATGCTGGAGGAAACTGCAATGAGGTGACAGTCAGCACCTGCACAAGCTATAGCAAAGTCATCCACATAGAGCGATGACCAAATATTGGATGGGAGAACAGATGCCAGACTATTTATAGCAAGCAGAAAAAGTGTTGTGCTCAGAACACATCCCTGGGGACACCTTCAGCTTGGACAAATTCCGGGAGAGTTCATTACGAACCCGGACCCGGAAATGTCTGTCAGTTAAGAAAGCCTTAAGAAAGAATGGTAAGTTGCCTCGGAGGCCTAAGGAGTGGGCCTGGGCCAAGATATTATATCTCCAAGTTGTATCATAAGCCTTCTCAAGGTCGAAAAAGATAGCGATAACCGAATGGTTATTCGCAAAGGCATTACGAATATACGTATCCAAGCGCAGCAAGGGTCAATGGCAGAACGGCCCTTACGGAAACCATACTGACTAGGGAGACTATTGTGAGTCTCTAAATACCACATCAAACGTCTATTAACTAGACGTTCCATTACCTGCAAACTGCACTGGTAAGAGCGATGGGACGGTAGTGAGAGGATCACGTCCCGTAGCACCTGGTTTTCGAAAAGGGAGAACAATAGCAGACTTCCACAGCTGGGGAATAACTCCTTGCGACCATATAAGATTAAAGAGTCGTAAGAGGACAGTAAGAGCAGACTGATGTAAATGCTGTAGCATACGAATATGTATGCCGTCTGGCCCAGCTGCCGATGATCGGCAAGCAGAGAGTGTTGCCTCCAGTTCTTGAAGGGTAAAAGGCACATTATAGGATTCTTCTCTAAGAGAAGAAAAATCTAAGGGCTTTAACTCGCTGGCAGACTTAGAAGAAAGGAACGAGGGGCATAGATGGAGCCCCTATATCACTTGTAAAGAAGATAACAGTAAGGTAAATACGAACAGTTTGACAATGTTCATGTGTATTATATACAGTATAAAATTTCCAAAAAATCATTGTACATAAATGGTATATAATACCGACAAGATGAGGAATTAGACACCTGTCTAACATGTGTAGCAGAGGTGTGAGCGACGCTCACACCTCTGCTACAACAATTGTCATCAAAGATTTGTTAAGTTATACCATGGATTAAGGCAAGATCCTGGACTTCACCTTACGAAACAGATAAAGTAAATGCGATAGTAATTATGGACAAGGTAGATTATAGTGGAAACATAAACATGTTATTAGAAGACTGGGGAACTTAGGTGCCCCTTAAGGGACTAGTGTAATATTAACTTTACAAGCCAAGTCATAGGTGAATACAAGGTGTTTATCCTAGTTATGAGTGGAGCTTAGAAGTGATACACAGGTGAATGACCCAATGCCATACATTGATGGGTCTGATAGTAATTTCCTAACAGCTAATTTTGATTAATGTTGAAGTTCAGACAGCGGCATCAATCTGCGAGTGCCACCATGGTGAAAACCAGAGGTGCCACGAGTACACTAAGGGGCCCAAGACTGTTCAACTCCTCCCAGCATACATAAGGGAGATTACCAATAGACCCCTGGCTGCCTTCAAGAAGGCGCTAAACAGACACCTAAAATCAGTACCTGACCAGCCAGGCTGTGGTCCTTACGTCAGTTTACATACGGCCAGCAGTAACAGCCTGGTTGATCAGGCCCTGAACCAGCATGAGGCCTGGTCACAGACCTGGCCGCGGGGGCGTTGACCCCCGAAACCCTCTGCAGGTATACTCTCCTACTAAGCTAGTGCGTCAGGGGTTAACATCTTGTACTATTCTGACGGAGTTTACCTCAAATATCCGTAAGCTCACAGATAATGTAATTACCCTAGACTTAAATAATTTGTAATTAAAAAATATTATTATACTGGTGATTTTCTACATGTTCAGAGCAATAATTATCCCACTCATCACCATTAAGTTGTTTTATATATTAATTATTCTTTTCCAGCTTTATAATAATAATAATATCTTTATTTACTACAAGTACATGTACAAGGTATACAGACCATAGTTGACATCAATGACATACTACTACGTATATAGAAAGCCGCTTGTTATGCTGAGCATTTCCCACAAATTAGGTCCTTGTCCCAGGATGCGACCCACACCAGTCCACTAACACCCAGGTACCCATTTTACTGATGGGTGAACATAGACAACTGGAGTAAGGAAACACGTCCGATGTTTCCATCCCTTCGCCGGAAATCGAACCCGGACACAGCGTGTGAATTTTGCCACCCGGCCATTTTCCCATCCTAAAATCCTTTTATTTTTCTTTATCTAAACATTAATTACACTGATTTGCATGATTTTTTTTATTGACTATGGTATCTTTATCGGTATATATATGGAAAATATTGATTCATTGTGTTTGTTATTCATGTCTATCACATCAGGTTGTCAAGTTATACGGAAACTTTACTTTTCTCTTTTCGTATAAGTAAATGAGAAAGTGGTATATTACCAATTAAAATGCTTACCTTATATTGAATTAAATGTTAAATCTTATATTTTTCTTTATTTTCAGATAATTAATATGTCTAGAGGCTGCATAAATTCACCAGACATATTTTGCTATGTCTGCGGGTAATTTACCTTCAGATTCCCGGAGCAACATTACTCCTTTATTGAAGTGCTGCTACTTTGTTTATTTTGGTTGCAAACTTGGAGACCTGGACAACATTTGCACCACACAAAGCTTGCAAGAGTTGCATCAGTGAGCTCCAAATGTGGTCACTTGGAAAACTTAAATGTATGCCATTTGGAGTACCAGTGGTATAGCGGGAGCAGATGAACCACCATGATGATTGTTACTTTTGTATGGCTAAAGTAGCTGGATTCAACAAAAAGACTAAAGATCGCATAATATACCCAAATATTCCCTCAGCAATAAGGTCTGGTCAACACTCTGAAGATATTCCTGTACCCCAGTGGTAAGAGTCGCGCCTCTTACCACTGGGGTCCGGGGTTCGAGACTCGGACGAACTAAAAAAAAAAAATACTTCTAAACTGTAGCCCTGTGGAGAGAGGCGCGAATCAACCACTGGGGTCCGGGGTTCAAGAACCGGACGAACTACTAAAAAAAAATACATCCAAACTGTATTTCCTCATTAATTTTAACTTTTTTTACTTTTGCGCAGATAATATAAAAAATATTGTTTATTAATTTTTTTGAGAATATATGATTATGATTTTTTAATGATAAAATGTACCTGTGCCACCTGAGACATGGCAAATTTCATCAGAGTCTGATACCAGTGATTCTAAGGAGATGGAAGTAGACTATGAACCACCAACAAATGACGATCCCAAACCCTTCAACCAAGTTGAGCTCAATGACTTGGTGAAAGACCTTAACCTTCCAAAAGAAAGTGCACAGTTACTTGGCTCTAGATTGAAGGAACACAGGCTTCTAGCTCCTGGAACAACATTCACTGGGTACCGTCATCGTGAAGCGGAATTCACTCAGTTCTTTGACAAAGAGGAATCTTTAGTTTTCTGTTCAAATATTTCTGGCCTTATTGAACACATGGGGATGTCATACAAAGAAGATGAATAGAGACTCTTCATTGATTCTCCTAAAAGAAGTTTAAAGTTTGTACTTCTCTACAATGGTAACACAGCTGCATCTGTACCAATTAGCCATAGTGTCTAAATGTCAGAAACTTACGCAAATTTGAAGACACTAATATCTGCAATCAAGTACCAGAATCACAATTTTCTCATTTGTGGTGATTTTAAAAGTTATTGCTCTTCTACTAGGTCTTCAAGGCGGATACACCAAATATCCCTGTTTTCTGTGTCTTTGGGATAGTAGGGCAGACAGCCAGCACTATGAACAAAAAGACTGGCTACCAAGAACCAGCTTCTTACCCGGAAATCACAACCTGAAAACTATGCCACTAGTTGACCCCAAGAAAATTCTGCTGCCACTCCACATGAAATAAGGGCTTCTGAAAATTTTTGTGAAGGTCTTGAACAAGAATGGAACTGCTTTCAAGTACCTGGAGTCAAAGTTTCCTCGTGTAAGTGAAGGCAAGCTAAAGGCAGGAATCTTTGTTGGCCCTCAGATTCGGGAATTGATGAAGGACAAGCATTTTGATGAAGCATTAGCAGGTGTCGAGGTGAATGTCAGGTTTTCATTCAAGCAGATTGTCCACAACTTCCTAGGAAACAGGCGCTCCCCCGAATATGAAAAAATGATCTAAGACCTGATTTCAAGTTTCCAACAACTTGGGTCTAGAATGAGTGTGAAGATGAACTTTTTGCACTCACATCTTGACTATTTTCCCAACAATTGTGGGGACTACAGTGAGGAACAAGGAGAGCGGTGGTACCATCAGGATATTTGCACCATGTGAACTCGATACCAGGGCAAATGGAATGTCAGCATGATGGCGGATTACTGCTGGTCATTGAAACGTAATGGTCTCGATGCACAACACAAGCTAACATATATATATATATATATATATATATATATATATATATATATATATATATATATATATAATATATATATTATTGCAACCACGAACGAGTGGTATTGATCAATAACAACACTGCACTAGCCAAGGACTCGAACCCATGTTGTACTGGCCTGCCTCATGGTGAGCCAAAACTACATGACGCCTTAAACCACATGACCACCCAATCCTACAAGAATGGCGCAGCCAGCAGAGCTAGCTGTTTTACCGCCATCCGAGGACATACGGTGTTGTGGAGCTTCTAGGCTAATTTCATTCTCATCCATGTTTAGTGTACTAGTCCACGAGCAGCATATATATATTATTGTAACCACGAACGAGTGGTATTGATCAATGGCTGCGCCATTCTTGTAGGATTGGGTGGTCATGTGGTTTAAGGCATCATGTAGTTCTGGCTCACCATGAGGCGGGCCAGTACAACATAGGTTCGAGTCCTTGGCTAATGCAGTGTTGCAATGGTGCAGAAAGGAGAAGGTCCAATTAAGTACGATCACAGAAAATGCCTTTCCTGGAGTGAGGCAGTTGTGTATTCATGGCGTGATTAGTTTAAGCTAATGACTGGTTAGTTAAGTTCAAAACGTATCGACTACGCGAGGGTTATTAAGGCTGTGTGTAACCTGTTCACCACCAGTCAAGAACACTTTGATCCTTAAAATAGCCTCAAACCAAACTCTCTACGACTGTAAATTGAGGTAATTATTGTAAGCATTTTAAAAAGCCTTGATATTACCCTACATAATGACAGAAACATCAAGTTTTGCACAAAATCTTAATAGTCTGTGCCAAGGATTTCTTGCCCCTACCTAACTTGTGGTCTGAGAGACTCTCAGCGGTGCACTTAGAAACAACGAGAAGAAAAATCAAGAGCCTCAGCACTGAGGTGTGCAAACTGTGTGATGGAGAACAGATTGTCATACAGCGCTCAAATGATGAAGCAACAAGTCATATTATATTATGAAACTGTGTGAGAAGGAAGGAAGGAGTGCCTTCGCAACACTGCAAGATGAACTGAAGGCTTCATAACATACGGCTTACTGTCAAAGTGTGAGAGCTGAAATTTCGCTGTTGACTTTGCTTAGCTTGTTTCTGAGAATAATCAACAAGCAAGAAACAAGAGCGACTTGCTTCGAGGCAGCTAAGAATCGCTTCACTTTGCACAAACGCAAAACGTAACTTTAAGAGCAAACTTACATTAATTTATCGTGCAAAGAATCCCCGTACTTTAAAAAGTTAAGAGAAAACCTTTTCATCTATTATTTGGTAGTTTAACACGTTAACATTTTTGACCGAGGCCTTTTTTAATTGATTGATTCAAGCATAAAGCATTATTTTATTTCTGCTGTCAAGATGTACCTGGCCAGAAAGAACTTCTCATTCATAAGAGAGCCCTTGTTAGTAGTTCCCTCAGTCAACAACAAATCTTTCAATCTGTGGACTAAGAGATATAATCCAGCTACCAGTATTCCTCTCTCAAGATTCTATAATCAATCTTGATACATCATGTTCCTCAACTCAACATGATGTATACATGTTCTGCAACTACTGTACACATGTAAATATGATGAGTGTATATATCATACGTGTATGAACCGTGTATGGGAGGGGACGTATATGGTGCTTGTTTATAGAGCGAGTATATGGTCAATATATATTCAGGCAGCAGCAGGAAACTATAGACAACAGTTTTTATTTGTATTGTTAAGAATATTCCTATGCATTTTGTGTTCCTAGTGGATTTTTGTTGTTGTACTATCCAGATATTTTCTGACCTGAAGCATCAAAGTTCATTAATGCATTCTACTGGGCATACTTTAGTGACCTGTATTAGCACACCAAGAAAAGCTGTTTCATATATTCTCTGCCAACAGTAACAGCCTCGTTGATCAGGCCCTGATCCACCAGGCGGCCTGGTCATGGACCATTTTTTTCTGAAAATATTTTTAGGCGAAAGTAAGTTCTGAAATGTGCACTATTGTTAGTGATGATATGAAGTCACCTGACGACCCCCACATTAAGTGAATGAGGTCACCTGACGACCCCCACATTAAGTGAACGAGGTCACCTAACGATCCCCACATTAAGTGAACGCGGTCACCTGACGACCCATGTAGAAAATCTCGGTGATTTCCCAGACAGACCGTTACAAACCTTTCCCAGTTGGGGGAGACGTGGACCCCCACCTAAGGAAGGTGCCATAGTTCTGTACACACTCTCTTAATTACAAGACTTAGCGTAGTAACAACGATTTCCTAAGCTACTGTATTGTACACTATTACTTATACTTATTTAAGCTAAGTTCGAGTTAGTCATTTTAGCTTAGCATAGTAATTACACTACCCACACATTAATGTGGCTGTGGGCACTCCCTTTCCTGCCAAGAGCGCCCACGGGAGGCATGAACCGCGTCTACGGCCACGGGAGGCATGAACCGCGTCTACAGCCACGGGAGGCATGAACCGCGTCTACGGCCACGGGAGGCATGAACCGCGTCTACGGCCACGGGAGGCATGAACCGCGTCTACGGCCACGGGAGGCATGAGCCACGTCTACGGCCACGGGAGGCATGAGCCGCGTCTACGGCCACGGGAGGCATGAACCGCATCTACGGCCACGGGAGGCATGAGCCACGTCTACGGTCACGGGAGGCATGAACCACGTCTACAGCCACGGGAGGCATGAACCGCATCTACGGCCACGGGAGGCATGAACCGCGTCTACGGCCACGGGAGGCATGAACCGCATCTACGGCCACGGGAGGCATGAACCGCGTCTACGGCCACGGGAGGCATGAACCGCGTCTACGGCCACGGGAGGCATGAACCGCGTCTACGGCCACGGGAGGCATGAACCGCATCTACGGCCACGGGAGGCATGTGCCACGTCTACGGTCACGGGAGGCATGAACCGCATCTACGGCCACGGGAGGCATGAACCGCATCTACGGCCACGGGAGGCATGAACCGCGTCTACGGCCACGGGAGGCATGTGCCACGTCTACGGCCACGGGAGGCATGAACCACGTCTACGGCCACGGGAAGCATGAACCGCATCTACGGCCACGGGAGGCATGAACCGCGTCTACGGCCACGGGAGGCATGAACCGCGTCTACGGCCACGGGAGGCATGTGCCACGTCTACGGTCACGGGTGGCATGAACCACATCTACGGCCACGGGAGGCATGAACCGCATCTACGGCCACGGGAGGCATGTGAAACGTCTACGGCAACGGGAGGCATGTGCCACGTCTACGGCCACGGGAGGCATGAACCGCATCTACGGCCACGGGAGGCATGAACCGCATCTACGACCACGGGAGGCATGAACCGCATCTACGGCCACTGGAGGCATGAACCGCGTCTACGGCCACGGGAGGCATGAACCGCGTCTACGGCCACGGGAGGCATGAACCGCGTCTACGCCCACGGTAGGCATGAACCGCGTCTACGCCCAAGGGAGGCATGAACCACGTCTACGGCCACGGGAGGCATGAACCACGTCTACTCCCACGGGAGGCATGAACCGCGTCTACGGCCACGGGAGGCATGAACCACGTCTACGGCCACGGGAGGCATGAACCGCGTCTACGGCCACGGGAGGCATGTGCCGCGTCTACGGCCACGGGAGGCATGAACCGCGTCTACGTCCACGGGAGGCATGAACCGCGTCTACGGCCACGGGAGACATGAACCGCGTCTACGCCCACGGGAGGCATGAGCCGCGTCTACGGCCACGGGAGGCATGTGCCGCGTCTACGGCCACGGGAGGCATGAACCGCGTCTACGGCCACGGGAGGCATGAACCGCGTCTACGGCCACGGGAGGCATGAACCACGTCTACGGCCACGGGAGGCATGAACCGCGTCTACGGCCACGGGAGGCATGTGCCGCGTCTACGGCCACGGGAGGCATGAACCGCGTCTACGGCCACGAGAGGCATGAACCGCGTCTACGGCCACGGGAGGCATGAACCACGTCTACGGCCACGGGAGGCATGAACCGCGTCTACGGCCACGGGAGGCATGAGCCGCATCTACGGCCACGGGAGGCATGAGCCGCGTTTACGGCCACGGGAGGCATGTGCCGCGTATACGGTCACGGGAGGCATGAACCGCGGGTCACAAAAGAGCCAGTGAGAGAAACGGGCGACTTACGGCCCTCTGCGGTGAAATACTGTTCGTTAAGACACGACGCGGCTTAAATACATTCTGCAGCTAACATTGAGAGACAACACAATAAGTGTCAGGGGCCCAAGACTGTTCAACTGCCTCCCAGCATACATAAGGGGGAGTACCAATAGACCCCTGGCTGTCTTTAAGAAGGCACTGGACAAGCACCTAAAGTCAGTACCTGACCTATCAGGCTGTGGTTCGTACGTCAGTCTGCGTGCGGCCAGCAGCAGTAACTGCCTGGTTGATCAGACCCTGATCCACCATGAGGCCTGGTCTCAGACCGAGCCGCGGGGAGTTGACCCCCGAAACCCTCTCTAGGTAAACTGGTAATTAGCTACTGGAGCAGACATTGGCACGTGACTCAACACGTACTAAGATCAGTCTGCCCGTAATATCCCGGTATGATAGTGGCTTCCTTTGTACTTAGCAAAACATAATTGTAATTACACAGTGTAACCTTTACAAAGAAATAGATCTTTTTCTTTATTTTATCTATTTCTAGGTGCATCCACAGCTTATCGCCCTGCCATATCTCGAGTGTATTGAATGAGTATTTATACATTTAGGTTACGTGTAAAGGGTTAGGTACCACCTTCACCAGAGACCTGCAGTTACCACTCTCTCACATCGAGCTGTCCACTGTGAGACATAGAGGTATGTGTGTATATTAATTCACTTATTTAGGGATGGCATGGCAGGTTCCTGGTCTGAATTCCACAATGACTGGACATGGATTACTAACCTAATCAGTCATAACCCCACAGACAACCTCTATTCTACACACCCCACATCAAGTGAATGAGGTCACCTGACGGCCCCACACCAAGTAAACGAGGTCACCTGACGATCCCACATCAAGTAAACGAGGTCACCTGACGATCCCACACCAAGTAAACGAGGTCACCTGACGGCCCCACACCAAGTAAACGAGGTCACCTGACGGCCCCACACCAAGTAAACGAGGTCACCTGACGGCCCCACACCAAGTAAACGAGGTCACCTGACGGCCCCACACCAAGTAAACGAGGTCACCTGACGATCCCACAATAAGTGAACGAGGTCACTCCCCCACACATAAGTGAAGATTATTTACGCTTGATCAAATAATACATTAATACATTAGTTAACGTGCTGTCGCTGCACGTTAACTAAAATCCACATCTAGATATTTAATTTTTGTTACCCAGTTACCTGACAGATAATAAAAGTTATAGTTAATTTAAACGAATACAAGAGGCACGGTAAAACTTACTGTTGTTTATTTAAGTGAGAAACTAAATCACATCTGATATTTAATTTCTTACGGGGTGGACCGTCAAGTCATCGTAACTAAATGGTTATAATAATAATAATTATAATTTTTAAAAGGGTGGACGGGTAAGCCAGCGGAAGGCCTGGGGCAGATGATCAAAAGCTCCAGCTGTGGGTCATCCTATGACTAAAACTCGTGTCAGGAAACACTTGTCCTGTTTCCTGACAAACTTTACCTAACCTAACCCACAGCACGTTGCCAGCTTAACGGGAACCCCAAGTGCAGAGGTCTGACGGAAGTCAAAAGCGTCCTGATGGAGCCACCATGCTACCCTGGAAGGATGGTAAGCAGATTGCTTGGGACTACACCTGTGCTGCCACATTGGCAGACACCTACCTGCCATACTCCGTAGCTGCTAGCTGCCAGCCACAGGGAGACCCAGAAGACTCGCAAGTATGAAGACCTTCCTCCTTGCTATAACTTCATCCCAATAGGGTCGGAGACCCTTGGAGCATGGGGCAAGTGTGCTCTAACGTTTTTCAAAGAGCTGGGTGAAAAACTCATCATAGACACCAAGGACCACAGGGTAGCCAGCTTCCTCTTTCAGAGACTCAGTGTTGCGATCTAGAAGGAAAATACCTGCAGCATTCTGGGCACGCGGCCCACCGCCGGGGAGCTGGATGAAATATTCGAGATGTAGCTCTGAGTTGTTATCTATATTGTTCTACTCCCTACTGTATTTTTGTCAATATATTTTGTCTTTAAATAAAATATCCACAGAATATAAAATATAGGGGTGTGGTAGAAGACAATATTCAAACAGCTTCAGGGAGAACCTCGAGTTTTTTCTGAAGCAAGTTTATTCTTCTCTCCGAGGATGAGGGTCCCTAACTCAGTTCCCGAGGTGGTACCTCCCTATATTATATATATATATATATATATATATATATATATATATATATATATTACAGCTATTCCACAGACGTATAGGAAACAAGTTTGTCAGTAAAGGAATGTGGAAAAATATTTCCTAACTAGAATGTGCATAGTGTATATAAATGCTTAGTTTACCTGTATTAATTATATAATTAAGCTAATGTCATGAGGCAATATTTACTCTGAACACAAGAAAAGAGGAACGCTGCTGCAAGCCTACTGCCTCATGTCACAATAAACATATACCAGAGAGACAGTACAGCAAAACTGAACATGATATAGACTTGTGCAACACGTGTGAGATTGTACCACCACACACTCTTGTGAGATTGTACCACCACACACTCTTGTGAGATTGTACCACCACACACTCTTGTGAGATTGTACCACCACACACTCTTGTGAGATTGTACCACCACACACTCTTGTGAGATTGTACCACCACACACTCTTGTGAGATTGTACCACCACACACTCTTGTGAGATTGTACCACCACACACTCTTGTGAGATTGTACCCCCACACACTCTTGTGAGCTTGTACCCCCACACACTAGTGTGAGCTTGTACCCCACACACTCTTGTGAGCTTGTACCCCCACACACTAGTGTGAGCTTGTACCCCACACACTAGTGTGAGCGTGTACCACACACTAGTGTGAGCGTGTACCACACACTAGTGTGAGCTTGTACCCCCCCACACTAGTGTGAGCTTGTACCCCCACACACTAGTGTGAGCTTGTACCCCCACACACTAGTGTGAGCTTGTACCCACACACTAGTGTGAGCTTGTACCCCCACACACTAGTGTGAGCTTGTACCCCCACACACTAGTGTGAGCGTGTACCCCACACTAGTGTGAGCTTGTACCCCCACACACTAGTGTGAGCTTGTACCCCCACACACTAGTGTGAGCTTGTACCCCCACACACTAGTGTGAGCTTGTACCCCCACACACTAGTGTGAGCTTGTACCCCCACACACTAGTGTGAGCTTGTACCCCCACACACTAGTGTGAGCTTGTACCCCCACACACTAGTGTGAGCTTGTACCCACACACTCTAGTGTGAGCTTGTAGCCCCACACACTCTAGTGTGAGACTGTACCCCCACACACTCTAGTGTGAGACTGTACCCCCACACACTCTAGTGTGAGACTGTACCCCCACACACTCTAGTGTGAGACTGTACCCCCACACACTCTAGTGTGAGACTGTACCCCCACACACTCTAGTGTGAGACTGTACCCCCACACACTCTAGTGTGAGACTGTACCCCCACACACTCTAGTGTGAGACTGTACCCCCACACACTCTAGTGTGAGACTGTACCCCACACACTCTAGTGTGAGACTGTACCCCCACACACTCTAGTGTGAGACTGTACCCCCACACACTCTAGTGTGAGACTGTACCCCCACACACTCTAGTGTGAGACTGTAGCCCCACACACTAGTGTGAGCTTGTACCCCCACACACTAGTGTGAGCGTGTACCACACACTAGTGTGAGCTGTACCCACACACCTAGTGTGGCGCAGCTTTAGCCCACCACCTATGAGCTTGTACCCCCACACACTACTAGAGCTTGTACCCCACACACTCTGTGAGCTTTAAACCCAAATAGACATAGGGAGTTAAACCTTGTAAGCACTAGCAAGAGAAGCAGGTCGAAGTCACCTGTCACAGGTCCAAGACCTCGCAATGACCCACCTAGTCAGGTCAGGTCACACACTCTAGTGTGAACACATATTCCCCTCGTGGGTGAAAAGTTGTACATACTAATAAAGACGTAACTGCAGAAAGTGTCTGTTTACAATCAGAGTGCACGTTGTGTTAGTGAAGTAACTGTACTCGCCTATTTGTGGTTGCAGGGGTCGATTCATAGCTCCTGGCCCCGCCTCTTCACTGATTGCTACTAGGTCCTCTCTCTCCCTGCTCCATGAGCTTTATCAAACCTCGTCTTAAAACTATGTATGGTTCCTGCCTCCACTACGTCACTTTCTATGCTATTCCACTTCCTGACAACTCTATGACTGAAGAAACACTTCCTAACATCCCTTTGACTCATAGGAGTCTTCAACTTCCAACAGTGACCCCTTGTTTCTGTGTCCCCTCTCTGGAACATCTTGTCTGTCCACCTTATCTATTCCTCGCAGTATTTTATATGTCGTTATCATGTCTCCCCTAACCCTCCTGTTCTCCAGTGTCGTTAGGCCGATTTCCCTTAATCTTTCTTCGTAGGACAATCCCCTTATCTCTGGGACTAGTCTTGTTGCAAACCTCTGCACTTTCTCTAATTTCCTCACGTGCTTGACCAGGTGTGGGTTCCAAACTGGTGCTGCATACTCCAGTATGGGCCTGACGTATATGGTGTACAGAGTCTTGAATGATTCCTTAGTGAGGTATTGGAACGCTATTCTTAGGGTTGCCAGCCGCCCGTATGCTGCAGCAGTTATCTGATTGATGTGTGCCTCAGGAGATGTGTTCGGTATTATACTCACCCCAAGATCTTTTTTCTTGAGTGAGGTTTGCAGTCTTTGGCCACCTAGACTATACTCTGTCTGCGGTCTTCTTTGCCCTTCCCCGATCTTCATGACTTTACATTTGGCAGGGTTAAATTATAGGAGCCAGTTACTGGACCAAGCTTGTAGCCTGTCCAGGTCTCTTTGTAGTCCTGCCTGTTCCTCGACTAATTTAATTCTTCTCATTAACTTCACATCATCTGCAAACAGGGACACTTCTGAGTCTATCCCTTCTGTTATGTCATTCACATATACCAAAAACAGTACAGGTCCTAGGACTGACCCTTGTGGAACCCCACTCGTCACAGGCGCCCACTCTGACATCTCGTCACGTACCATGACTCGTTGTTGCCTCCCTGTCAGATATTCTCTGATCCATTGCAGTGCCTTTCCTGTTACGTGTGCCTGATCCTCTAGCTTTTGCATTAACCTCTTGTGAGGAACTGTGTCGTGTGTGTGTACTCACCTAGTTGTGGTTGCAGGGGTCGATTCATAGCTCCTGGCCCCGCCTCTTCACTGGCCGCTACTCCGTCACTCTTCCCGCTCCATGAGCTTTATCATACCTCTCCTTAAAGCTATGTATGGATCCTGTCTCCACTACATCATTTCCCAGACGATTCCACTTCCTGACAGCTCTGTGACTGAAGAAATACTTCCTAACATCCCTGTGGTTCATCTGAGTCTTCACTGTGTGTGTGTGTTAGTGAAGTAACTGTACTCGCCTGATTATGGGTGAAGGAGTCGATTCACGGCTCCTGGCCCCGTCTCTTCGCTGGTCCACTCTCTCCCTACTATATGAGCTTTGTCGTACCGTCGTACCTCTTCTTAAAGCTATGTATAGATCCTGCCTCCACTACATCACTCTCCAGACTATTCCACTTTCTGACAACTACTTCCTAACATCCCAGTGACTCATCTGAGTCTTCAACTTCCAACTATGACTCCTTGTTGCTGTGTCCCATCTCTGGAACATCCTGTCTCTGTCCACCTTGTCAATTCCTCTCATTATTTTATATGTCGTTATCATATCCCCCCCTCACCCTCCTGTCCTCCAGTGTCGTCAGGTCGATTTCCCTTAACCTCTCCTCGTAGGACATGCCCCTTAACTCCGGGACTAGTCTTGTTGCAAACCTCTACAATTTCTCTAATTTCTTGACGTGCTTGACTAAGTGTGGGTTCCAGACTGGTGCTGCATACTCAACTATGGGCCTGACATACACAATGTACAGAGTCCTTTGCCTAGAAAAAATAAACTTTGTGGTTCTTGAGATCTGCTCAAGGCACATTCCATTAAGAAAAATAAAGAGAAAATGTAAACTAAGAAGAGAGAGAGACTCCTTATACAGACGAAGGCGAAGAGTCACAGAGCTGCTGAGAGGGGCCAATATATCTGAAATACGAAGAGAGCCACTGGTCAATGAAATTGCAAATATCGAACTTAAGCTGAAGGAATCTTACAGGAGACAAGAATCGCAGGAAGAACAAAAAGCCATAAAGGAAATTGAAAAACAAAAACAAAATACCTTTTCTCTTATGTCAAATCTAAGGGAAAAACAACATCCAGTGTTGGGCCTCTGCTTAGGCAGGATGGGACATACACAGATGACAGCCAAGAAATGAGTGAGATACTAAAGTCTGGGCCGCTGCCCAGACTAAGGGTCGACAATCCAAATGAATTCTTTATGAACGAGACCTAAAATTTGGTCATCTTAAATATCTCGAATATTATCCTAACACCATAAGAATTTGAAAAGGCAATAAATGACATGCCCATTCACTCTGTCCCAGGCCCAGACTCATGGAACTCCGTGTTCATCAAGAGCTGCAAGAAGCCCCTGTCGGGTGCCTTTAGCATTCTATGGAGAGGGAGCATGGACACAGGGGTCGTGCAACTGCAAAGAACTACAGACCGATAGCACTAACATCCCATATCGTAAAAATCTTTGAGAGGGTTCTAAGAAGCAAGATCGCCAACCACCTAGATTCCCATCAATTACACAACCCAGGGCAACACGGGTTTAGAGCAGGTCGCTCCTGCCTGTCCCAGCTAATGGACCACTATGACAAGGTCCTGGATGCTGTAGATTATAAACAAAATACATATGTAGTATACACAGATTTTGCAAAAGCTTTCGACAAGTGTGACCATGGTGTAATAGCGCACAAAATGTGTGATAAAGGAATAACAGGAAAAGTTGATAGATGGATCTATAACTTCTTGACAAATAGAACACAAAGAGCAATAGTAAACAGAGTAAAGTCTGAGGCAGTTACGGTGAAAAGCTCTGTTCCACAAGGCACAGTACTCGCTCCCATTCTATTCCTCATCCTCGTATGTGACAGACAGAGATGTAAGCCATAGTTTCGTGTCTTTCCTTGCGAATAACACCCGGATTGCCATGACAGTGACGTCCATCGAAGACACCGCAAGACTCCAAGCGGACATCAATTAAATCTTCAAATGGGCCACTCAAAACAATATGAAGTTCAATTAGACACACATGCAACACTTGGGTATCTTTATTGAGGAAACATTTCGCCACACAGTGGCTTCATCAGTCCAATACAAAGAAGAAAGTAGTAATAAGAGTAGGAGTTTGAGGTAATCAGTCCCTCGGCCTGGAGTCGATGTGTTCAGTCCATCAATCTTAAAGTAAATACAGCATAAGGCAAATAGAAGTTGCTTATATACTGTAGACAGGTGAGATGAAGCAAGAGGAGGCGGGGTCATAGTGGTATCATCCACTAGTCGAAGTAGGTCCTTGTCCAAAGGTTTGGACAAATGTTGAAGAATCCGTTTGTATCAAGATCCCAAGAAGTTGCTGTGTCAGACAGGATGTAGATGAATGGTTCTCTGAACCATTCATCTACAATATGAAGTTCAATGAAAAGAAATTTCAACTACTCATATATGGAAAACTTGAGGAAATTAAAACTGTATCAGGGTATACGACAAATTCTAGCTATACAATAGAGCGAAAAAGTAATGTGAAGGACCTGGGAGTGATAATGTCAGAGGATCTCGCCTTCAAAGACCACAACACTGTATCTACCGCATCTGCTAGGAAAATGATAGGATGGATAATGAGAACTTTCAAAACTAGGGATGCCAAGCCCATGATGATTCTCTTCAAATCGCTTGTTCTCTCTAGGCTGGAATCCTGCTGTACACTAACTGCCCCCTTCAAGGCTGGCGAAATTGCTGACCTGGATAGTGTACAAAGAACTCTTACAGCACACATAAGTACGATAATGCACCTAAATTACTGGGAACGGTTGAAGGCCCTTGATCTGTATTCCCTGGAGCGCAGGGATTAGTACCAAACCTGCACTCGAAAATCACTCCCTATGAAAACAAAAGACTCGGCAGGAGATGCAACATTTCCCCGATGAAAAGCAGGGACGCCACGAGTACACTGAGAGACAATACAATAAGTGTCCGGGGCCCAAGACTGTTCAACTGCCTCCCAGCATACAACCCCTGGCTGTCTTGAAGAAGGCACTGGACAGGCACTTAAAGTCAGTACCTGACCAGCCGGGCTGTGGTTCGTACGTCAGTTTGCGTGCGGCCAGCAGTAACAGCCTGGTTGATCAGACCCTGATTCACCACGAGGCCTGGTCTCAGACCGAGCCGAGGGGGCGTTGACCCCCGAAACCCTCTCCAGGTATACTCCAGGGTGTGTGTGTGAGTGTGTTTTAGTGAGTGATGAGGTGCGTCTCCGCCACACCACATTTGTGCAATAAATAACATTTGTTCATCCCTTGTACTCATTAATACATCCAATAAAATCCACATTATAATAATTTTAATAATATTTACAGCCTTGAGAATAGTAGTAGTCGTCTATATGGCACTTAAGGTATGTGCTACGGTATTTCCCCCAAAACCAAGTGTTCAGTTTAGCAAATGTAAAGAAAATGGACAACTGGCAGAACTACAAAGGAGAAGCACAAACCCAACAAACACTGGGGAAGATAACATTACCACCAGCAATTCCACCATCTATAAAAGTGTACAAACAGAAATTTGTAACCTACACACCAGCATTCCTGAAATTTATTTGCTCTGAAATAGTGAAGATACTCAGAAAAAATAATACACCACTTAGAAAGAATGAATTCACAACAAAAAAAAATTGTGCACTAACCTAGTTAAGTTTTTATGGAGAAAAATTGTCAGAATGTCTCTGATAGACCCTTTCAGCATCTGATATATAAATTGGGAAGCATTCTGAATAATCAGGAACTCCATCTCGTGAGTTCCTGATTAATAGATGGCAGAATCTTTGTAAGAAGACATTAAGCCGGGAAAGGGGATCAGATGGTGCACCCTAAGGATCAGCTCTCGGATCCATACAATTCTTTATACGAATCAGTGACTTGACTGGAGTCATTGATTCTCGCATGTTTTTGATGGCATATGCGCTGAAAATTATG
This sequence comes from Cherax destructor, assembly GCA_009830355.1. Classification (NCBI taxonomy): domain Eukaryota; kingdom Metazoa; phylum Arthropoda; class Malacostraca; order Decapoda; family Parastacidae; genus Cherax; species Cherax destructor. The sequence goes on from WNWK01015217.1 coordinate 22,221, forward strand.
AGAGAAGAAATATAAGAGGTTCGTAAAATTCTACACAAAGACATTTAAAAGGTACAAACACGATTCCACAAACGTCTACACAAGCTCTATACCAAGGTGAAGACTACGCCAAGTACAAGAGAAAGGAAAACAATCGTACTACCAACAGAGGAAGGCATATGCCAGTATTGAACAAAAAAATAAAAGAATCTGGGCTAGGCCTAACAGCAAACCTGCGGCTACAGGATAATGTCGGTAGCATATACACGAAAGACAATTTTAGTAACATTAGCTCAATAAAGATATTTCTAGGATAATATACACCCTGTGTCGGACATGTAGCACCACCATGATATCCAAGTTTGAAACACTAAAGGAAGCCCCAGAGTCAAAGATTTACCACTAGACTAGTCCCTGAGATGGAGACGTCCACTGAAGAAATAAAAATTATGAATGATACATGATCTCAGCATAGAAGATACTCATATGTATCAATAAGGTAAGACAAGACACACTGCTTGAAAGAGGTGGGACCAAACACGAGGAACAAATGGAAACTAAACACAAAATAAACCCCAGAGATACTCTGTTTATTGTGAGGGTGAGGAACAAATAGAATACATGAGGCACATATGTAGTGGAGGCAAATTCTTTACCTAAATTAAAATAATACAAAATATAACACAATTCCTCAGCAGACACACATCATGCAGATAGATAAATGGTTATTGGGAGAAGCCCAGGACCTGGAGCTACAGCTCAACGTAATTTAGTGAGGTGAAACATGATCAATGAGAAAAAAAATCAGGACGTAGAGCTCATGCCAGAGGGGCATAAATCAAACAAAAACATGATCACAACACACAATTCTGATCAGCACACACACACAGAATAAAAGGACAAGCTCTAGCCTAGTGAGGTCCAGTGTAGAGAGGCTAGTGAGGGTCCAGTGTAGGAGAGGCTAGTGAGGGTCCAGTGTAGGAGAGGCTAGTGAGGGTCCAGTGTAGGAGAGGCTAGTGAGGGTCCAGTGTAGGAGAGGCTAGTGAGGGTCCAGTGTAGGAGAGGCTAGGGAGGGTCCAGTGTAGGAGAGGCTAGTGAGGGTCCAGTGTAGGAGAGGCGGGGGTCAGTGAGGGCAGTGAGGTCCAGTGTAGGAGAGGCTAGTGAGGGTCCAGTGTAGGAGAGGCTAGTGAGGGTCCAGTGTAGGAGGGCTAGTGAGGGTCCAGTGTAGGAGGCTAGTGAGGGTCCAGTGTAGGAGAGGCTAGTGAGGGTCCAGTGTAGGAGAGGCTAGTGAGGGTCCAGTGTAGGAGAGGCTAGTGAGGGTCCAGTGTAGGAGAGGCTAGTGAGGGTCCAGTGTAGGAGAGCTAGTGAGGGTCCAGTGTAGGAGAGGCTAGTGAGAGTTGAACATCCGGCTGAGCCACAGATGTTACAAAGCATTTCTAAAAGTACAAATAGTCGGTAAATTATGAGTTAGACGGAGGCACAATATAAACAGACTAAGATATGTCACTGGTGTTGTGGAAAATATTTTACTTTCCGAGTTGTTATGTAGTATATTCATGCAATAAGATCACAGTAAACAGGTGATATCACAACATGCAGAACAACCACTGTGAAAAATAGTGAAATTCCAAGGGTTTTCGTGGTTTCTCACATTTTTCAAGGTTGTATATTCATGTGTATAACTAGTGGTAGTAAATAGTATAAAATATTAGTTATCTAACGAAAAAGTTTCTGAGCTAATTTAATTATATTTTGTCAAGAAATCGGTGAATTATAGGGCTAATTGCAAATCATAATTTGACTGAATTTGTTGAAAGGAAAAAAGAAAACTCTTTAAAAGAAACTAATTAACCAATCAGATACTCATATCAGAGAAATACTATCACCAGTAGCTAATAGCAGAGTGACGAGACTCAACTCACTCTCTCCATATATATTAAATTACTCTCTGCTAGATGCAGTAGAGCCAAGAATTAAAGAAAATGATTACCAAGATGGAGACGTCCACTGAAGAAATAAAAATTATGAATGATACATGATCTCAGCATAGAAGATACTCATATGTATCAATAAGGTAAGACAAGACACACTGCTTGAAAGAGGTGGGACCAAGACACGAGGAACAAATGGAAACTAAACACAAAATAAACCCCAGAGATACTCTGTTTATTGTGAGGGTGAGGAACAAATAGAATACATGAGGCACAGATGTAGTGGAGGCAAATTCTTTACCTAAATTAAAATAATACAAAATATAACACAATTCCTCAGCAGACACACATCATGCAGATAGATAAATGGTTATTGGGAGAAGCCCAGGACCTGGAGCTACAGCTCAACGTAATTTAGTGAGGTGAAACATGATCAATGAGAAAAAAAATCAGGACGTAGAGCTCATGCCAGAGGGGCATAAATCAAACAAAAACATGATCACAACACACAATTCTGATCAGCATACACACACAGAATAAAAGGACAAGCTCTTAGCCTAGTGAGGGTCCAGTGTAGGAGAGGCTAGTGAGGGTCCAGTGTAGGAGAGGCTAGTGAGGGTCCAGTGTAGGAGAGGCTAGTGAGGGTCCAGTGTAGGAGAGGCTAGTGAGGGTCCAGTGTAGGAGAGGCTAGTGAGGGTCCAGTGTAGGAGAGGCTAGTGAGGGTCCAGTGTAGGAGAGGCTAGGGAGGGTCCAGTGTAGGAGAGGCTAGTGAGGGTCCAGTGTAGGAGAGGCTAGTGAGGGTCCAGTGTAGGAGAGGCTAGTGAGGGTCCAGTGTAGGAGAGGCTAGTGAGGGTCCAGTGTAGGAGAGGCTAGTGAGGGTCCAGTGTAGGAGAGGCTAGTGAGGGTCCAGTGTAGGAGAGGCTAGTGAGGGTCCAGTGTAGGAGAGGCTAGTGAGGGTCCAGTGTAGGAGAGGCTAGTGAGGGTCCAGTGTAGGAGAGGCTAGTGAGGGTCCAGTGTAGGAGAGGCTAGTGAGAGTTGAACATCCGGCTGAGCCACAGATGTTACAAAGCATTTCTAAAAGTACAAATAGTCGGTAAATTATGAGTTAGACGGAGGCACAATATAAACAGACTAAGATATGTCACTGGTGTTGTGGAAAATATTTTACTTTCCGAGTTGTTATGTAGTATATTCATGCAATAAGATCACAGTAAACAGGTGATATCACAACATGCAGAACAACCACTGTGAAAAATAGTGAAATTCCAAGGGTTTTCGTGGTTTCTCACATTTTTCAAGGTTGTATATTCATGTGTATAACTAGTGGTAGTAAATAGTATAAAATATTAGTTATCTAACGAAAAAGTTTCTGAGCTAATTTAATTATATTTTGTCAAGAAATCGGTGAATTATAGGGCTAATTGCAAATCATAATTTGACTGAATTTGTTGAAAGGAAAAAAGAAAACTCTTTAAAAGAAACTAATTAACCAATCAGATACTCATATCAGAGAAATACTATCACCAGTAGCTAATAGCAGAGTGACGAGACTCAACTCACTCTCTCCATATATATTAAATTACTCTCTGCTAGATGCAGTAGAGCCAAGAATTAAAGAAAATGATTACCAAGCAATACATAAAATAATTAAAATATGTACTAGTTAAAAAAAAATAAAAATGAAAAGATTCTTGCCTATAAGAAAACGTGAAGCATCTCTGGCGAGCCATCACGGAGGTCGTGTTTGTGAGCCAGCACGGAGGTCGTGTTTGTGAGCCAGCACGGAGGTCGTGTTTGTGAGCCAGCACGGAGGTCGTGTTTGTGAGCCAGCACGGAGTCGTGTTTGTGAGCCACGGAGGTCGTGTTTGTGGCCAGCACGGAGGTCGTGTTTGTGAGCCAGCACGGAGGTCGTGTTTGTGAGCCAGCACGGAGGTCGTGTTTGTGAGCCAGCACGGAGGTCGTGTTTGTGAGCCAGCACGGAGGTCGTGTTTGTGAGCCAGCACGGAGGTCGTGTTTGTGAGCCAGCACGGAGGTCGTGTTTGTGAGCCAGCACGGAGGTCGTGTTTGTGAGCCAGCACGAGTCGTGTGAGCCAGCACGGAGGTCGTGTTTGTGAGCCAGCACGGAGGCGTGATTTGGAGCCAGCACGGAGGTTGTTGAGCCAGCACGGAGGTCGTGTTTCTGAGCCGCACGGAGGTCGTGTTTGTGAGCCAGCACGGAGGTCGTGTTGTGAGCCAGCACGGAGGTCGTGTTTGTGAGCCAGCACGGAGGTCGTGTTTGTGAGCCAGCACGGAGGTCGTGTTTGTGAGCCAGCACGGAGGTCGTGTTTGTGAGCCAGCACGGAGGTCGTGTTTGTGAGCCAGCACGGAGGTCGTGTTTGTGAGCCAGCACGGAGGTCGTGTTTGTGAGCCAGCACGGAGGTCGTGTTTGTGAGCCAGCACGGAGGTCGTGTTTGTGAGCCAGCACGGAGGTCGTGTTTGTGAGCCAGCACGGAGGTCGTGTTTGTGAGCCAGCACGGAGGTCGTGTTTGTGAGCCAGCACGGAGGTCGTGTTTGTGAGCCTCCGTTAGCGACCGAAGATGTCGTCGTCAAGGCATGGCGAGACTCGGCTTATTAGACGAGAAGAACAATATCTCAGCGTCTAAAACAGCATCAGAAGGCAATTGTCTGCAGATCACGAACACAGTACGTACGACAGAACCGGTTCTCTTCACAGTCATAACAAATGGTAGTTCTATATACAGGTAGGAGTAATTTAACTCTATTGGTCAATTAGAATTATTGCTGAGTGCTACATAGAAAGACGATGGGTTAGGACGCGCTGCAAGACACCAAAGAGGGCGTGAGGTTGAAGAGGGCGTGAGGTTGAAAAGTCACAGTTGTTAGTATGCCACATATATAGTATACAAGCTCGGGTTTTTTTTCTTTAGAAAATCCTTCTCTCCTTTCGTCTAATACGTTCAATCATTTAAATTGACGTTAATAATAAGATAGTGATTGAATTAAGCCGTTGGCTGAGTAGAGGGAAGTTCATGTGTTAGACAAACCTCCCTGTGTGTAGAAGCTGAGCTTGTTGAAGGATGTGGCACTACCGAGGGCCGGTGACGTGGCACTATCGTGGACCAGTCCAGTGCCGTGGCACTACCGTGGACCAGTGCTATGGCACTACGATCAACCAGTGACGTGGCACTACCGATGGCCAGTGCTGTGGCACTACCGATGGCCAGTGCTGTGGCACTACCGATGGCCAGTGCTGTGGCACTACCGATGGCCAGTGCTGTGGCACTACCGATGGCCAGTGCTGTGGCACTACCGATGGCCAGTGCTGTGGCACTACCGATGGCCAGTGCTGTGGCACTACCGATGGCCAGTGCTGTGGCACTACCGATGGCCAGTGCTGTGGCACTACCGATGGCCAGTGCTGTGGCACTACCGATGGCCAGTGCTGTGGCACTACCGATGGCCAGTGCTGTGGCACTACCGATGGCCAGTGCTGTGGCACTACCGATGGCCAGTGCTGTGGCACTACCGATGGCCAGTGCTGTGGCACTACCGTGCACCAGTGCTGTGGCACTACCGTGCACCAGTGCTGTGGCACTACCGTGCACCAGTCCAGTGTCGTGGCGCTACCGTGGACCAGTGTTGTGGCACTATCAAGGGCCAGTGCTGTGCCACTACCCTGAACCAGTGACGTGGCACTATCGTGAACCAATCCAGTGACGTGACACTACCGAGGGCTAGTGCCGTGACACTATCGAGGGCTAGTGCCGTGACACTATCGAGGGCCAGTGACGTAGCACTACCGAGGGCCAATACTATGGCACTACCGAGGACCAGTGCCGTGGCACTACCGAGGGCCAGTGATGGGAGAATAGTCACTTAAATAAGAGTTTAAGCAATAAGTAGAAGTGTTCGTACAGTTGTAGCTTGTTAGCGATTTCAGACATGTTAAGGACAGGTGTTGTGCCCTCAACATGTGTGTCAAGTCTCATAGCTTCAATAGTCAACACGAAATAACAAAATCATATCAGATAAGAGAAGTTAGAAGACGGTCCAAGAGTTGTAGATAAATCTTCACAAACTCAAATACCACAGCTAATTACAAGTATGTAATTACATAGACAACCTGATTCTTTTTCCATAGTAATTAATTATCATAGTCTTAAAATTATAATTTTTACATTTGTAGTAGGTTCGCCGGTCTTGTCCCGGTCCGGGTGTTTTCCAGATGGTGACCCGGTGAGGGTGTCACATGTAGTACACTGTGTTGGAAAACACTCATTAATGTTTGCATCATGACTGGTTCTTTAGAAGATTTAATCTAATGGTTATACACTGTCCACAGGCTGCTGATTACATCGTTTACGATGTATGAAATAACACATAAACATCAGCAAGGTGCCGGACGCGAGGCTGAGCGTAGAAAACAAAACAACGCCGTCATAGCTACCAGTACTGTCCACGATCCATCCTGAAAGGCAAGAGAAAAATTGTATTAAAGAACAAAATAGCTCGGAAATAATATTTCTGCTTAGTTTGTCTTCTGTACAATGGAAATATACACACATAAGCAGTATAGTTCCTGGAGCAAACTGATGCAGCTGAAGAAAACCAATGAAAATGAAAATGTATATTTCCTTGTAAATCTTACATGTCATAAAATATTAATTACAATGAAGGCCACTAGCATGCCTAGGCATTTCGGGCAGATATTGTTTTTACTTATTTGTATATAGGGGAATAATGTTAAGAGACGCACATTAAAAGAAGATAATCAGAAGATAAAGAAGACAAGATCAATTAAGAACCCTGACTGGACGGGAACATGTATGAGCAAAAACTTGGAGTCAATTGCAGCTGGGGAAAGTAGGTTTACCCACTTGGAAGACCTATTGTTAAGTACATGTAGTTGTGAATGGAGGAACATTGTTTAAGGAAGGGTATATGTAGGAAGCAGTATCCTATAACTCTATATGGAGAACACATATCTTAATGATACTACTTCCCTTGACTCGCATTCGAATCTATTATCCTATAATGCAAGATGTTACTCTGTATACTCTTATCTTTAACAAGGCCATAGTACATGCTTTGGTCAATAAAATTTGAAATAGTTCAGGGAAATTTGTAAGGAAATTTACAAAGGATCCTTCCCCTTAGAGTAGACGTCCGTACTTGGTGAAAGATTACTCGTTGTTTCCTAGGACCACACTGGTTGAAGTGTCCATGATAGTTGGATCCTACCTCAAGGTGTCTGCAGATAAGAGGGTTCACTCCTTGTCTCCAGTTACCTGGTAGATGAACCAGCTTCCGCAGCTGCAGGCCATCGGTTGGCAATAATACCCTTCAGTGAATGAATATAGGAAGAACGGGAGGTTCGATGCTGGACCCACTGATTTAACTGGCTAGTCATATTACACTCTTCATGATCTTTTGAAAGGTTGGGTCTTGTTGCCCTCATGTATACGCAACCCGAGTGTGCAGTTTGGATGTTGTTAGTGTGCCGCCCACTTTATGAACTACAGACGACTGAGGATGGTGACTCTGGATTGAACATGTGTGTGGCTAGCCCTTGCCTTTCCAGCGGGGCATCGTATTTAGCCAACTAGGTGCCAAGCATGCACTCGAAGTTATACACAATTCTGGTTCACTGATTGCTCGTTGATCGTCCGTTAGTTACAATAACTGCATATACAGTGCCTTTCCAGTCACTGTTTTCATTAGTGTATTTTTATATTTGTGTTGTTCGTCTCTATGGTGATGTGGTGATGGAGACATGTTAATGATCCATTGAGCATACTTATCCTGGAACTAATTAGGCGGGTGACCAAACCTGCGGGTTGTCTCATTCTGGGAAACCCGTGAAGACTAACCCTTATTGTCTTGCTGACCATCGAGATCCTACCACTCGCTGTTAGTCTGGTTCGTCTACCACAATCAAATCCAGAGCGTCACTTCAAATTTGTTCAAAATAGTCTTTATCTTAGGAGGAAGGAGATATTATCTTTTTTTGCTGATGCATATGTTGTAAATGACTACATAATATGTGGCTCACGTGAAGTGAGGGTTTAAGTCCTTTTCAACATATACGACTACTAGGATATAGATAGTATTCGACGAGGTGTGGAAATCAGACTATATAAGAGTATGTTTAAGAAGCGATTCCAGAGTGCTTATCAAGACATGATAGTGCACGAGGTGTTGGTGAATCATGTACAATCGTGTACAATGGTGAACTAACAGTGTAGGAATGCACTTTGCCTTCTTCAACAGGTTTGTTCCAATTTGTGTCGTACAGCATTTGGACCAAATATGGAACTGGTGTACTGAACCAGTGGACAAAAAGTGATGCCTCTTAAATTCATTGTCTGTGGTTATCCTGACATGAATGTTCTGATGTTTTCTGGTTGATATATAAGTAGACCATTTATGTAGGTCCACTAATTCACAGTCTTGTAGCTCCTAAGCCAGTCAGCAGAGTCCATGTTGTGTGATGTATTGTTTAATGTTTGTATTTGCAGTCATATATGATGCTTGTTTGTTTTGTGTTTACTAATAATCAGGTTGACAGCAGATACACACAAGTTATACTGTATATGATGTACGTAATTTTTCAGAACTTATACTGAAGTTGTGCCAGATGACTATAAATATTGAAAAGCCAGTAAATATGAGAATATTGCAAAAGCCAGTACATATGGGAATATTGCAAAAGCCAGTACATATGGGAATATTGCAAAAGCCAGTACATATGGGAATATTGCAAAAGCCAGTACATATGGGAATATTGCAAAAGCCAGTACATATGGGAATATTGCAAAAGCCAGTACATATGGGAATATTGCAAAAGCCAGTACATATGGGAATATTGCAAAAGCCAGTACATATGGGAATATTGCACAAGCCAGTACATATGGGAATATTGCAAAAGCCAGTACATATGGGAATATTGCAAAAGCCAGTATATATGGAAATATTGCAAAAGCCAGTATATATGGGAATATTGCAAAAGCCAGTATATATGGGAATATTTGTTTGTGGCATTTGTGGCATATATATGTATTATTAGTGAATTATAATTATAATTGAGTTTAATATTATTTTATGTTATTTAACCATCTAGGTATTTAATGTAGTTAGTGTTAAACACCTCGTACTCTTGACCCCGAGTGTGTCATCGCCCTGTGTCCAGGTGACCTGCGCTTTGATCGTGGTTGACCCACTGGTAACTTGCAATTGGTCAACAGCACTTGTGGGGATGGACGCCTCGCTTGACCTCTTATAATAACACTGGCTAACTCACACAAGTGTTTTTTTGTGGGAGGTTTGTTTATCCGACTGAAATTACTTAAATTTTTTATCTTGGTTCTTGTGTGGAGCTGCTGAGATCCTTTTCATCCTGACATACTTTATTTAACCTAGTCCTGAGCAGGAGTACCTAAGCCGTTTCCTGACATACTGGCCTCTGCAGGTTAGCCCCATATGAGACTTGGTCACAGACCGGGCCGCGGGGGCGTTGTCCTCCGAAAAGGGCTCCAGGTATACTACTGTTGAAAGCCGGTCTCCGATATTCTGCCTATTGACAGCCTCAGTACCTCCTGACAGCCTCAGTACCTCCTGACAGCCTCAGTACCTCCCCCCCACTCAGCGTTCCCTTACCGTTATTAATGATATTTTAATCCTTGTCCGAGTGTTACTGTCTTATGTTACACCTGCACTGTCATTCATCTTCTCAAAACTGTATGTAGTCAGATTACAGTATACTGAGAGAATTATATTGAGGAATGACAACCTTTGTGAACGTATGTTTATCTCCTGGATTTGTACTGTAATATATATTAATCCCTGCAAAACTTTATTAAGATTTTATGTCGTGTTTTTATTTTCCTGTGTTTATATTTATCACTAGCCATGAAAATTTAACTTTATATCCAGTACAGAAACTAACTTGTTGCTTTAAGTTAACTATACTTTCGTACCACTATACTTTCGCACATTCCCTTCTTTGCCTCCATGGATAACGTATTTTGTCTCCACAGATACCTCAACGCACCACTCACCTTTTTTCCTTCATCAATTCTATGGTTAACCTCATCCTTCATAAACCCATCCGCTGACACGTCAACTCCCAAATATCTGAAAACATTCACTTCTTCCATAATCCCTCTCTCCAATGTGATATCCAATTTTTCTTTAAATCGTTTGATACCCTCATCACCTTACTCTTATATATGTTCACTTTCAACTTTCTACCTTTACAAGAAACTGTTAACTCCCATTTTGTACTTGATTCCCCATAATTTAATCCCACCCCTCTCCCCAACACCCTAGCATTTACTTCTTTTACAACCCCATCTATAAATATATTAAACAACCATGGTGACATTACACATCCCTGTCTAAGACCTACTTTTACCGGGAAGTAATCTCCCTCTCTCCTACACACCCTAACCTGAGCCTCACTATCCTCATAAAAACTCTTTACAGCCTTCAGTAACTTACTACCTATTCCATACACTTGCAACATTTGCCACATTGCTCCCCTATCCACTCTATCATATGCCTTTTCTAAATCCATAAATGCAATGAAAACTTCCCTACCTTTATCTAACTACTGTTCACATATATGCTTCACTGTAAACACTTGATCTACACATCCCCTACTCATTCTAAAACCTCCTTGCTCATCTGCAATCCTACTCTCTGTCTTACCTCTAATTCTTTCAATAATAACCCTGCCATACACTTTACCTGGTATACTCAGTAAACTTATTCCCCTATAATTTTTACAATCTCTTTTGTCCCCCTTCCCTTTATATAAAGGAACTATACATGCTCGCTGCCAATCCCTAGGTACCTTCCTCTCTTTCATACATTTATTAAACAAAAATACCAACAACTCCAACACTATATTCCCCCCCCCTGCTTTTAACATTTCTGTCATGAAATATTATGCCTCAAGCACCTCCCCCACACTCACATCCTGCTCTTCTTCACTCCTAAACGATGTTGTACCTCCCTGGCCAGTGCATGAAATTACTGCCTCTCTTTCTTCATTGACATTTAAAAGTTCCTCAAAATATTCCCGCCATCTACCCAATACCTCCAGCTCCCCATCTACTAACTCCCCTACTCTGTTTTTAACTGACAAATCTATTCGTTCCCTAGGCTTTCTTAACTTGTTTATCTCACTCCAAAACTTTTTCTTATTTTCAGCAAAATTTCTTGACAGTACCTCTCCCACTCTTTCATCTGCTCTCCTTTTGCACTCGCTCACCACTCTCTTCACCTTTCTTTTACTCTCCATATACTCTGCTCTTCTATTAACACTTCTGTTTTGTAAAAACCTCTCATAAGCTACCTTTTTCTCTTTTATCACACCCTTTACTTCTTCATTCCACCACTCACTCCTCTTTCCTCCTGCACCCACCCTCCTATAGCCACAAACTTCTGCCCCACATTCTAATACTGCATTTTTAAAATTATCCCAACCTTTTTCAACCCCCCACTACTCATACTTCCAGTTGTGGCCCCTTGTTTCTGTGTTCCCTCTCTGGAACATCCTGTCACTGTGTGTGTGTGAGAAAGAGAGAGATATATAGAGGGGAGAGTGTTAAGAGTGTGAGTGTGAGAGTGAAAGAGAGAGAGTGTGTGTTGTAGGGAGAAAGGGTTATATTTGTTTATTTAGAGTGCCTGGCTAAGGGTTGTGTGTGTGGGCTCGTCCTGTAAATACACAGTTGACGTGTGCCCATTTTACAACATTGAGAGTTGCCATGTATCTTAATTGCTAATAATAATAAGACTAATCACTATTTACAATATTTCTTGCTCGACAGTAAGACTAAGACTAATCTTTATCACTACACTAAGTTTATTCAGGTATACACAAATACAGTTACATAGATTATCATACATAGCAGTATATGTGTAGAGAACCTAGGATAACCCAAAAAAAAGTCAGGCAAAGTGACTTATTTCCCTATGTGTGGGTGTTGCAACTAACCCCTGCCATATTGGATACTTATAACCGTTTCTGATACTTAGGCTCTCTAGGGAAGAGTGGACCCTTGACTTCCAGCTATGGCGACTCCTGGAGCACTATTACATGACCCCCCCAAAAAAAACACAAAATTGGAAAATACTCGTGCGTCTGGTAGCGAAGTCGTCGGTCGGCTCTGCTTGTTCTTGATGTCGTTGACAGTTGTCATACCGAACTGATTCTGTTTCTTGTTATTATTTTTTCTCACTTGCTGTAATGCTTCGTTTACTGCTCACCCACTAATCTACCTCTGACTATACACTTATCTCTCTCCCTTTGGGGTCACCACTTATTCTGCTGTTATTTATAACTTTATGAGCAAGTGGCAGCCACTGACTGCACGGTGACCTCCTTGACCTCACTCTTCTTCCCAATATTGTCACTTCCAATTGTTCTATACTATTGTGGTCTTCCTCCTCACTTTTCTCACTTTGAAAACATTGTTTCTCTCTTGAATGTTTGTTCAGTGTCTTACAATCTCTGACCTCGGGATCCCTCGCTTAGATCTGACTACATCTATGGCTGACCTGTACTTATCCAGCAGCTCTTGTCTCCTGCACTTCCTGATGTCATTTCCACCAGCACTAAGACAGATAATGGGCTTATTCCCATTATCTGACATAATTTATCCAACCTGTTGACTATGTCACCAGGACCAGCTCCTGGGAAGCACACTCTCTGTCTCACTTTTCTATCTCTGTTACAATAAGCACGGTCCACATATCTTACCTGAGAGTCTCCCACAACCAGAATGTTCTTACCTTGAATAGCAGGGGAGTCAGTGGTACCTTTAACCTCACTAACCACTGAAGTACACTCGTCCTGGAGAACAGAGAATCGATTTCCTACCTTCAAATCTTCTCTATTAACCTTCCTTATCTTGATGCTTCTTCCTGAAGTGTGAACCACTTGCCATTTAAAGCGGCTGTCACTCCAATTCACTGCTGGTAACCATTTCCTGCTTACCAGATCCAACCATCTCAGACTCACTCCCAAACCCATCTAGGCAAAGTTTCAGCTTCCTATTCTCCTCCTGAAGTAGAACCTCCTTCTTCAACACTTTAACCTAAGATTCTAAAACACTACAGCAAGCCATGGTGCTCAGTAACGCCCCACGTTAATCCCCAAACAGCTTAGGACAGAATGACCACTCTTGAATGCTGACCTCATTAACTTCACATTGTCTGCAAACAAGAACACTTCTGAGTCTATTCCTTCCATCATGTCATACATGTATCTGGGAAACAGCACCAGTCTTAAGACAAGTGCTGTTTCTGTGGAACCCTGTTCGTCACAGGCACCCACTCTGACACCTCATGTACCATGACTTGCTGATGCCTTCCTGTCATGTATTCTCTGATCAATTGCAGTGTGTTCCCTGTTATACCTGACTGGTCTTCTAGCTTTTGCACTAATCTCTTGTGTGGAACTTTTTCAAAAGCCTTCTTATAGTCCAAGAAAATGCAATCTACCCACCCCTCTCCCTCTTATCTTACTGCTGTTGCCTTGTCATAGAACTCCAGTAGGATTGTGACACAGAATTTCCCATCCCTGAATTTGTGTTGGTTGTCACTGATAAGCTCATTCCTTTCTAGGTGCTCCACCACTCTTCTGATAATCTTCTCCATGACTTTGCATACTATACATGACAGTGACACTGGTCTGTAGTTTAATGCTTCATGTCTGTCTCCTTTGTTTTAAAAATTGGGACTACATTTGCAATCTTCCATCCCTCAGGTAGTCGCCCTGTTCGATAGATGTGTTGAAGATTGTTGCTAGTGGTACACAGAGCGCATCTGCTCCCTCTCTCAGGATCCATAGAGAGATGTTATTCATCCCCATCGCCTTTGAGGTATCTAGTTTGCTTAGCAGCATCTTCACTTCCTCCTTGGTTGTATGTATTGTGTCCAGCACTTGGTGTACTCCACCACTCTGTCTTTCAGGAGTGCTTTCTGTCTCCATTGTAAATACTTCTTTAAACCTCATGTTGAGCTCCTCACGTACTTCCTGGTCGTTTCTTGTGATCTCCTTCCTTCCTTCCTCAGCCTGATTACCTGGTCTTTGACTGTTATTTTCTTCCTGAAGTGACTGTACAACAGCTTCAGGTCGGACTTGGCTTTCGCTGCTATGTTATTTTCATCGTTGGTCCTCCCTCCTTTCCTGACCCTATTCATTTCTGGCTCTTTGACTACTCTCCTTTGCCTTCTATACTTCTTCAATTCTCTAGCTCACTTGGTTTTAGCCTCTCTACACCTTTAGGTGAACCAAAGGCTTGTTCTGGTCTTCTCATTATTTCTGTTACCCTTGGGTACAAAACCTCTCCTCCGCTTCCTTGCATATTGTTGTCACATATTCCATCATCTCATTTACTGATCTCCCCGCCAGTTCTCTATAACACTGAACCTCGTGCAGGAAATTCCTCATGCCTGTGTAGTCCCCTCTCTTGCAGTTTGGCTTCATTCGTCCTGCCCTTCCTGCTTCCCTCTCCACTTGTAACTCAACAATGTATTCGAAGCTCAAAACCACGTGGTCACTAACCCTGAGGGATCTTTCATATGTGATGTCCTCAATATTTGCACTACTCAAAGTGAATACCAGGTCCAGTCTTACTGGTTCATCCTCTCCTTTCTCTCTGGTAGTGTCCCTTAAGTGTTGAGGTTTTCCAGTACCACTTCCATCATCTTAGCCCTCCACATTTCTGCCTCCCCCTCCCCATGTGGCTCCAGGTTTTCCCAATCAATTTCTTTGTGATTGAAGTCACCCACAGTCAGTAGCTTTGCCTTGCCCACATGGGCCCTTCTAGCCACTTTAGCCAGTGTGTCAACCATCGCTCTGTTACTCTCATCATATTTGTCTTGGCCTCCTACTATTCTGTGGTGGGTTATTCATCAATGCAATCACCACCTTGGGACCTCCAGTGTGAAGTGTTCCTATTATGTAGGTTCTTGCTTCTCTTCTGTCTCCTCTCTCCAACACCTCAAAATTCCATTGCTTTTTGATGAGCAGTGCCAATCCTCCGCCCCCTCTGTCTTTCCTCAGGATCTGATATCCAGCTGGAAAGACAGCGTCTGTTATCATTCCTGAGTTTGGTTTCTGTGAGAGCTATAATGTCTGGTGATGCCTCTGTAATTCTTTCGTGCCACTCCTCCCACTTATTCGTTATTCCATCAGCGTTGGTGTACCATATCTTCAGTTTCCTCTCCAACACTGTATTCTGGGGGGTGGAGGCTGGGGGAGTGGGGGTACTGGCAGGGTGTTTTGGGATTCCACTGCATATTGTGGGGTGGGGGCTGTGGGTATGGCATGAGGTTTGTGGGATAGTATGTTTGGCTGTGGGGTTCTGAGATTGGTTCTGTGGGTGTTTCTGCTTGTTGCTCAGCTCGACTCTGCTTGTCCTCTACTGACGCTAGCCTTGTCTCTCTTTCTCGCCCCTTTCTCTCTGCTTCTGTTGTTTTGTCCTCATTCTGTCGTGGTCTAGGAACACCCTCCGGCATGTCATTGATTCCTTTAACCATGGTTTTCCCTGCAGGATCCTGTTCTGCACCATTTCTGTTTTGAAAATCAATTTGACTGGCCAATTTCTCTCATTTCTCCTGTTTGTCTGATGATATTTTCAATCTCTTGTTTTTCCTTCTGCCGTCTTTCATTGTATGTCCTCCCTTCTCTCTCCTGAAGCTCATGAATAAAGATTGATCTCTCCCTCTCCTCCTCCCATTGCTTTTCCCTCTGCATCTCTGGGTCCAAATTATACATAGCCATTGCCTCCCTTATGTTTGTGTGTGTGTGTACTCACCTATTTGTGGTTGCAGGGGTCGATTCATAGCTCCTGGCCCCGCCTCTTCACTGATCGCTACTAGGTCCTCTCTCTCCCTGCTATATGTACTTCATCAAACCTCGTCTTAAAACTATGTATGGTTCCTGTCTTCACTATGTCACTTTCCAGACTATTCCACTTCCTGACAACTCTTTGACTGTAGAAATGCTTCCTAACATCCCTCTGACTCATCCGAGTTTTCAACTTCCAACTGTGACCCTTTGTTTCTGTGTCCCATCTCTGGAACATCCTGTCTGTCCACCTTGTCAATTCCTCGCAGTATTTTATATGTTGTTATCATGTCTCCTCTAACCCTCCTGTCCTCTGGTGTCGTCAGGCCGATTTCCCTTAACCTTTCTTCGTAGGACAATCCCCTTAGCTCTGGGACTAGTCTTGTTACAAACCTTTGCACTTTCTCTAATTTCTTGACGTGCTTGACCAGGTTTGGGTTCCAAACTGGTCTACGTCAGGCATGGGCCTGACGTACACGGTGTACAGAGTCTTGAACGATTCCATACTGACCTGTCGGAACTCTAAGGTTTGACAGGCGCCCATATGCTGCAGCAGTTATCTGGCAATCATTCCTGAGTTTGTGTGTGTGTGTGTGTACTCACCTAATTGTGGTTGCAGGGGTCGACTTATAGATCCTGGTTCTGCCTTTCCACTGGTCGATACTAGGTCCATTCTCTCTCTTTCCCTGCTCCTTGAGCCTTGTCGTACTCTTTTTAAAGCTATGTATGGATACTGCCCCCATTACATCACTCTATAGACTATTCCACTTCCTAACAACTCTTATGAGTGAAGAAATACTTCCTAACATCCCTGTGACTCATCTGAGTCTTCAACTTCCAACTGTGACCCTTTGTTTCTGTGTCCCATCTCTGGAACATCCTGTCTCTGTCCACCTTGTCAATTCCTCTCAGTATTTTATATGTTGTTATCATGTCCCCCCCCTCTCCCCCCCTCTCTCTCTCTCTCTCTTGTCCTCCTGTCCTCCAGTGTCTTCAGGTCGATTTCCCTTAATTTCTCCTCGTAGGACACGCCCCTTAGCTCCGGGACTAGTCTCGTTGCAAACCTTTGCACTTTAATTTCTTGACGTGCTTGACTGGGTGTGAGTTGCAGACTGGTGCCTGACGTACACTGTGTACAGAGTCCTGAATGATTCCTTACTGAGGTGCTGGAATGCTGTTCTTGGATTTGCTAATCGCCCAAAATGCTGATTGATGTGCACTTCAGCTGTGTTCGGTATTGTGTGTGTGTTTGTGTGTACTCACCTATTTGTGGTTGCAGGGGTTGTGTACTCACCTATTTGTACTCGCCTAATTGTGGTTTCAGGGGTCGATTCATTACTCCTGGCCCCGCCTCTTCACTGGTCGGTACTAGGTCACTCTTCCTGTAAAATGAGCTTTATCATACCTCTTCTTAAAGCTATGTATGAATCCTGCCTCCACTACATCAATTCCCAGACTATTCCACTTCCTGACAACTCAGTGACTGAAGAAATACTGTGTGTACTCACCTAGTTGTAGTTGCAGGGGTCGTGTCATAGCTCCTGGCCCCGCCTCTTCCTGACCACTCTGACTGAAGAAATACTTAAGAAACGAGTATTGCTGGTATAGAAGTGTTGCTCAAGAGAACTGCATTTTCTTTTATTTCTTGATTTCGGTTTGGTGAAATTATATGTAATTTCATAAAATATTTTGCATATTGCTTTATGATATATAGTTTACACAAATAAATTAAAAGAGTAAAAAATAAGAGTAGCCATCTGTGAATAATATGGAATAATAATTTTAATAATTCATATTAAGCGCTAATCCCGTGTGCTCCGTCTGCTGAGCTCCAGACAGACGTACAAGGTTCCTATTTACCGGGTAACATAACCGAAGATCACAGGAGATTAATTGTGAGTAGCAAACTACCCATAAAACACAAGAACGTCAACTGCAAGATGATCTTACCAGCAATGGGAGCTCCAATTAGAGCTCCGATGCCTCCAAGGAAGAGAATATGTCCAAAAACAGTAATGAGCTTCTCTCTGCCAAACACCATAGATGGAGCAACAGCAATAAGAACGTTTTGGCCGCCATAAAGGAATCCGAAGATTCCAGTCAGCACCAACAGCTGAGTGCTGGTCGTGATGAACATGTGTCCGACCACCACCACTCCACATAAGAGCAATGCCAACCCATACGCAAACACAGAGTCGATCCACTGTAACAAAGCAGTTTTTTTTTATTATATCAGGGGACAATACTTGTGAATCAATAACATTAGAAGCACAGCCAGCACCATGAAGCAGTATGTGCTCCATACTGAAACAAAATACCCACCTGAAAGGTTCTCTCATTCGTGGTAACCATGAAAGTTCTAAACAGTTTTAATTATTAATGAGTTTCATTCACAGTATTGTACTGTACTGCGTGTGTAGCACTGTGCACTCTGATTACATGTACTACAGCGATCCATCAAGAGGGTGCCTTGATACTGGTGAAGGGATCTTGATCAAAGGAATCAAGAGCCATTCGCCCTTTTCATATTAAAGTGATTACTTGCCATTCCCCGTCGTTAGCGCTTCCCATGGATATTGTAAAAACATTTAATAACAATAATAAGTTATAATAACAATAATAATAATTACTAATGTGAGCACTCGCAAATTTACCTAATTTATTACAAAATACGAAGGTAAACCAACGTAGAAGTATTTTGTATTGGGAATAATGAATCTATTCTCAGCGAAAAGTTTGATATGCAAATTTAAAACCTTAAAATTATAGCAGCACAATCACACATGAGAAAATCACCCATCGTCATTCTTTGTCTTGACGTTTTAGTACAATCAAAAATAATTGGAATAAGTGGAATTTGATGGCGTCAAAAGCAATCCTGGTAAAATTATTTTAAGAAATGTTGATGTTTATAATAAGGATCAATATCAAGGTGTTGTCCATCTCTGGAGAATGTAATCGTTTGTCCATATCAAGAATTAAATGAATGTAATATCAGAATCAAATGTTTATATCCTACCGCAAATATTCATGACCTTTGCCTGTCAGTGAAATATCATGATTAACTCTACATGTTAATCATGCCAGACGCTATACTCTACCTAATTGTCCATAGACCTAGTACCGCTCTCCTAATTCCTTAAAAACCATAGACAGATCTACAAGTTTTTTTTCTTACTGGTGTTTACTTACGCCTACGCAAAACCCGTAATATTATATAATTTTATTAGGCATACGGTACATGGAACAAACATTCTCAAACGTAATTACGGAATTACATATATTCCTAGTCATTCAGAAAAAATATAGTAATTTTCTTTCATATCTACCAAATTTTGCAAGGTATAACGATTTAAAATTGTCTCAAATAAAAAAGGTAGGTAACTTACCTCCATGTTCATTAAGAAACCCGTAAACATTCGACCACAAAGATCTCCAATACCAATACCAGAAAGAGCTATTGAATAATAGTCTCCTAGACCCATGTAGTCTGCAAAATCTTTATAGATAATGTAGAGACAGAGAGTTCCCAACATTGCAAAGAAAACGGCGAAGTCCATCAGCCAGAAACGTGCATCGAAGAGAGGATGGTCCGTCGATTTTCTGTAGAAATAATAAAATCATGATATAAATATCCTGTGTAGCGGAAGAATGAGAATTACATTTTTAATTTACTTACTATCTATCGACACTTTGTAAGTAAATAATGGATGTCAGGTATTATTTCTTTCCTTTACGTCCTCCAAGGTTTCGGTGCTATAAATTGAAAATGCCTATTCGGATCGGCTTCAAACTTTCACAGCTGGTGTATAATTCTCATTTCCTCTGTTTGCCATTAGGTTTTGTACTATTAGTTTAATATCTTTATTATGCACCCCATACCCATGGTGTGGGCGGTAGTCAAAGGATTACAGAGGTACATAATGGGTCCAGGGACTGGGCCCCAAAGTTTGATAGCTGAGCAAGTTACAAAGGTAATGAACTCAGGTAGATCTGGTCACAATCATGACAAGTTACAAAGGTATTTACAGATTACAGAGGTACATAATGGGTACGGTAGGTGGCAATTTACTATGTTTTTATATCCTATGTTAAGGCGGCTGATCGCTGAGCTGACCAGACTGGGAAACGCCCTGGACCTTGTCCTGGACATGACGGTGTCAACGACTCCAATCTCAGACCACATTATGAAGGTTCGGACCTGCGTGCACAGTGATCTGGGACACAAAATCGCTCACTTATGAGGGCGAATTCAATCAATTCAACTTCATTCAGAACATCAATTGTGACCAAATAAATCATGACTAACGAGATGCGCTGGAAGACGATACGACCACCACCGATCTAAACCCGTAAGTACCGCAGGAGTTTGAGATCATTGGCTCAGGAAATATGCAAAGGAGAACATGCAAACTCGGGAGATTTTCTGACCAGCTGGGCTGTGGTTCGTACGCTGCACTGTGTGCGGCCAGCTGTAACAGTTTGGTTGATCAGGCCCTGATCCACGGGAGGCCTAGTCTATGACCAGTCCAAAGGGGGCGTTGAATCCAGGAAACTTCCTTCAAATACCCTTCAGGTAAGGTCTGATCGAGGGAGCAGGTGGTGTTGGCGACCTTGCCAGTCCACATGTTCTTCAAGAATCCTGGATAATTGTGACCTACCAACAGTACTCTACTCGTCTGTGACCTACCACCAGTACTCTACTCGTCTGTGACCTACCACCAGTACTCTACTCGTCTGACCTACCACCAGTACTCTACTCGTCTGTGACCTATCACCAGTACTCTACTCGTCTGTGACCTACCACCAGTACTCTACTCGTCTGTGACCTACCACCAGTACTCTACTCGTCTGTGACCTACCACCAGTACTCTACTCGTCTGTGACCTACCACCAGTACTCTACTCGTCTGTGACCTAACAGCAATAATTTCCCAAAGTTATATCACTTAGTGTATCCATAAAGAGAAGATTGTAACTTATCACCAGGTATAATCATTAAGAGAAGATTGTAACTGTTATCACAAGGTATAATCATTAAGGGAAGATTTTAACTGTTATCACCAGGTATAACCATTAAGGGAAGATTGTAACTGTTATCACCAGTGTTCCTCCTTTCTTATGTTCTTATAACCATTAAGAGAAGAGTGTAAACTGTTTTCAGAGTAAACGCATGAGTGCAGGTGGGGAGGCAGTCAACACATGAGTGCAGGTGGGGAGGCAGTCAACACATGAGTGCAGGTGGGGAGGCAGTCAACACATGAGTGCAGGTGGGGAGGCAGTCAACACATGAGTGCAGGTGGGGAGGCAGTCAACACATGAGTGCAGGTGGGGAGGCAGTCAACGCATGAGTGCAGGTGGGGAGGCAGTCAACGCACGAGTGCAGGTGGGGAGGCAGTCAACGCATGAGTGCAGGTGGGGAGGCAGTCAACACATGAGTGCAGGTGGGGAGGCAGTCAACACATGAGTGCAGGTGGGGAGGCAGTCAACACATCGGTCACTCCTGAGTCTTCTTCTCTAAGGAGGTCCTACAGGAAGTGATGTTATTAAAGTTGTAACATCACGCTTGGAGACAGGACGCCAGGACAGTCATGTCCTCCAGGACAGTCATGTCCTCCATGACTTACGGTGGCCCCGTGGCCTCGTGGCTATAACTCTCGCTTCATAGGGCGAGGTGTAGGGTTCGATTCCCGGCCAGGGTAGAAACATTGGGCATGTTTCTTTACTACAGTTGTCAATGTTCACCCATTAGTAAAATGGGTACCTGGGTGTTAGTGGACTGGTGTGGGTCGCATCCTGGAGTCTACCTGGAGAGAATTCCAGGGGTCAACGCCCCCGCGGCCCGGTCTGTGACCAGGCCTCCTGTTGGACCAGAGCCTGATCAACCAGGCTGTTACTGCTGGCCGCACGCAGTCCAACGTACGAACCACAGCCGGGCTGATCAGGTACCGACTTGAGGTGCCTGTCCAGTGCCTGCTTGAAGAGAGCCAGGGGCTTGTTGGTAATCCCCCTGATGTTTGCTGGGAGGCAGTTGAACAATCTTTGGCCCCTGACACTTATTGTGTTGTCCCTCAACGACAGGTAGCCTTTAATCCAGCGGAGAAGCCATCCTCCAATATCCATTCTGGCAAGTTCACTAATGATTACATGTCTGTTGGCAACATCAAAAGCAGATTTAAGGTCAAGGAAGGTAGTGTATGAGCTGTCAGTGTGCAGAGTGAGAAGGTGGCTATGCATTGGTGTGCACCAATGCATAGCCACCTTCTCACTCTGCACACTGATAGCTCACACTACCTTCCTGACCTTAAATCTGCTTGATGTTGCCAACAGCATGTAATCATTAGTGACTTGCCAGAATGGATGTTGAGATGGCTTCTCCGCTGATTAAAGCTACCTGTCCAACAGAAAGTCTTCTGTGTTGTTCCAGGGGCATAGAAGTATAACTAAAGACTTTGAATTAGGAACCCCACAGGGAGGTGTGCTCAGTCCCACTCTATTCAATATTCTAATTAATGCCTTACTTAATGCTATGCCTAGCCAGCCCCATCATTATATGATCAGTTTTGCTGATGATATAATGATTCACACCACCGGATTCTCCAACACCCAAAACATCCTTAACCATGTACTAGCCTCGTGTCAAGACCTGGGGTTGATAATCTCTACTGATAAAACAAAGATACTCAATAGGCGTCCTCCTCGACAGAGAGGCACAGTTCGCCAGATCCAGTTGCATGATGATAGATTATAGAGGTATGGGTGTTTGTGGGAAACAATCAGGCTGTGGTATTAGGCCTGGAAACAGCAGATATTTCCAGGATACCCCAGGGTTATGTTTAAAAGATAAGATTCAAAATAAAGTTGTTTGTAAATGCAAAACAATTGATCAACAAACAAAGAGAGATAGTAGAGGGCAACGAGTGACTAGCTCCCTTGAGGTTTACTATACAAATAGTAGGAGTCTAAGAAATAAGATAGATGAGCTAAGATTACTTGCAAGTGCAGGTAATATAGATATTATTGCTATAACAGAGACCTGGTTCAACCTGAAAGATAGAGAAATGCCTTCCGAGTGCAACATTCAGGGTTACAAACTATTCCACACTGATAGGGTCAACAGGAAGGGTGGTGGAGTGGCGATGTATGTCAGAGATAATTTAAATTGTTGTGTTAGACAAGATATAAGATTAGAAACAGCTGACACAGAATCTGTTTGGCTACAGTTTCTGGAGGGTCGTGAAAATTAATTTTGGGTGTGATTTACAGACCCCCAAGCCTGGATAGGGAGCGCAGTAAGCTGCTATGGGACGAAATTCATAAGGCGTCTAGATATGAAAATGTTGTGTTAATGGGAGATTTTAACTTTAGACACATTGATTGGAACAATGTGACAGGTAATCTTGAGTCTAGTGACTTTCTTGATACGGTTCATGATTGTTTTTAAAACAGTTTGTGAAAGAACCAACTAGAGGTAGCAACTTGCTTGATTTGGTTCTTGCTAACAAAGAATCACTAATTAATAATCTTGAGGTTAATGAAGAGCTTGGGGAAAGCGATCACAAATCACTTAGTTTTAATATATCATGGAATTACCCAGGTAACTGCAATCAAGTCTCAGTTCCAGACTTTCGTGTAGCCGACTTCATGGGGCTGAGAAATTACCTAGGTGGGCTAAATGGGATGACCTGACCATGGGTCAGGTAGGTGGTTTTGTTTGCCAATATGACGTTTTTCAGAGCATAGTTCTAGCTGCCCAGACAACTTTTGTTCCAAGTAGGGAAATTAGATCTAACAAAAATGATCCTAAATGGATGAACAATAGATTAAAACATCTCATTGGTCAAAGAGAGGCATATATAGGCGTATCAAAAGAGGGGATGGACAGATAAGAAATCAATATTTTCAATTAAAGAGAGAAATAAAAAAGGAATAAGAAAAGCAAAAGGGATTATGAGGCTAAGGTCGCAAGGGATTCGAAGACTAACCCAAAGGGTTCTTTCAGGTATACAGAAGTAAGATTAGGGACAAGATAGGCCCACTTAAGAGTAACTCAGGACAGATCACGGACAGTGATAAGGATATGTGTGAAATTTTCAATACTTACTTCCTCTCAGTTTTTACTCAGGAAGATACTAGCAGAATTCCAGAAATAATAAATTATGTAGAACTGGAAGATAACAGACTATGCTCGATTGGGGTAACTAGTGACATGGTCCTCAGACAAATAGAGAAATTAAAACCTAACAAATCCCCAGGCCCTGATGAACTGTTTGCAAGAGTTTTAAAGGAATGTAAAGAGGAACTTAGCAAACCTTTGGCAAATCTTTTCAATATATCACTACAAACTGGCATAGTGCCAGACAAGTGGAAAAGGGCAAATGTAATACCTATTTACAAGGCAGGTGACAGGTCCTTAGCTTCGAACTATAGACCAATAAGCCTTACCTCCATAGTTGGTAAATTTATGGAATCAATAATTGCCGAGGCAATTCGTAGCCATCTTGAAAAGCATAGATTGATTAATGAATCTCAACACGGTTTTACAAAGGGGCGTTCATGTCTTACGAATTTACTAACTTTTTCACTAAGGTGTTTGAGGAAGTAGATCATGGTAATGAATATGATATTGTGTATATGGACTTCAGTAAGGCTTTCGATAAAGTTCCACATCAGAGGCTACTGAGGAAACTTAAGGCACACGGAATAGGAGGAGAAATTTTTTCCTGGGTAGAGGCATGGTTGACTAATAGGCGGCAGAGAGTTTGCATAAATGGAGAGAAATCAGAATGGGGGCGTGTCTCAAGCGGTGTTCCACAGGGGTCAGTTTTGGGCCCCCTGTTGTTTACAATTTACATAAACGACATAGATGAGGGAATAAATAGTAGCATAAGTAAATTTGCTGATGACACCAAAATAGGCCGTCCAATTCATTCAAACGAGGACATTAGAGCACTCCAGGATGATTTGAATAGACTGATGCAGTGGTCGGAGAAGTGGCAGATGCAGTTTAATGTAAACAAATGCAAAGTTCTAAATGTTGGGCAGACAATAACCATGCCACATATAAGCTGAATAATATAGATCTTATTACTTGTAATTGCGAGAAGGATTTAGGAGTTCTGGTTAGTAGTAATCTGAAGCCTAGACAACAGTGCATAAGTGTTCGCAATAAAGCTAACAGAATCCTTGGCTTCATATCAAGAAGTATAAATA
Organism: Cherax destructor; assembly: GCA_009830355.1. Classification (NCBI taxonomy): domain Eukaryota; kingdom Metazoa; phylum Arthropoda; class Malacostraca; order Decapoda; family Parastacidae; genus Cherax; species Cherax destructor. The sequence continues at coordinate 47,204 of WNWK01015217.1, forward strand.
ACAGAAGTCCTCAGGTTGTTCTTCAACTCCTATATATCTTGGTTAGCCTCACAGACTATGCCGTACAGTTCTGGCCCACCGTATTACAGAATGGATATAATGCACTGGAAACGTACAGAGGAGGATTATCAAAGGATCCCATGTATCATGAAATCTTTCCCCATGTGATGACAGACTGAGGGCCCCAACTGCAACCCTAGAAAGCGCTTTAAATTATATGACATGAGATTGAGGTGTACAAATGGAAAACAGAATAAACAAAGGATGTAATACGTGCTGAAAATATCCAACCAAGACAGGACTCGCAGCAATGGTTTCAAGTTGAAAAGGTTCAGATTCAGAAGGATATAGGAAAGCACTGGTTTGCACAGAGTTGTGGATGAGTGGGAACAAACCCTGAGTACCGTCATAGATGCTAAGACGCAGTAGTTTAAAATAGGTTAGATAAATACACGAGGTGCGGGATGGGTGTGAGTTTGTACAGGTCAGATGCGGCTCCTTCCGGAAATTTAACCGACCTGTACAATTCCATGGAAGTGACCTGACCAGGTGGTCGGCGGAAAATTTATAGAGGGGGTGCGTTGGGTGTAAATTGGGTTCTGACTAGTTGGTTGGGGTCAGATGCAGTCCCCCCCTTAAATGAATGTAACCACCTGGTGGGGCTTTTTAAACCGGGGAGATTTGCCTGCCTCGGGCCAGTAGGCCGCTGCAGGTTCCTTCTTTTTATTTTCCCCATGTTTTTTTAAATTTAAAAACAATCAGGTTTCGGGTTTGGGTATTTTGCCTGTTGTAACAGATTTGCTCCAAAGAAAGGGAGGCACTTAAGGGGGGTTTCCCCCGGAGGGTGAATTTAAAAAAATGATGATTTTGTTTAATTAATAAGGATTTCGCCCCATTTTGCTCCTCAACTTAGGGTTAAAACTGAGCAAGCTGGGTCAAACCCCAGGGTACATATGGTGGATTCTGGGTAGAGAGTCAGAGGGACATTTTGGGTTCCATCTCAATTTGGGCTTCAGATGCATGATAAACTGATAAATTCGTTTTTATGCTTTCAAAGAGGGGGTAGATTACAATTTGGCTTTCAGTTACAGTTTGAGAACAAAATACGAAAAAAATTTTAACTGAATTTTAGACTTGACCAGGGGGTTTTTACACCACAGTCCATTATATTTCTATCAAAAGCAGAAAAAGGGCAAATTAAAATTCTAAAAATTTTTGTCCCAAAATAAAAAACAAAAATTTTTTGGATGTCATTTTGGGGGGTTTTTGGTGGGTTAAGTATTTGGGGTTACCCAACAATTAAAAGAAACCCAAAACAAATTTTGGGGAAACCCTTTTTCCAGTTTATAAATTGTCCCGGGGCCCCTTTTCAAAAAATTTT